>JAVQJD010066174.1:0-25461 GCA_036023655.1 Nannoperca australis | reverse complement strand
ATTGTTTTTGCACTTTATGTGAGTTACAATATTTTACTTTAATTTTACGGTTTTTGTTTGGCAGCCGCAGCTGCCAGTCATTTGACCGTTTTTTTACGTTTTTTTTTTTTACAGTGTAGAACCCTCCACCCAGCATTTATATATATATATATTTCATGACAGTATAGTAAATTTACAGAAATGATTTACACATTTTAGAATTACTTTTAAATAAACGTAATAACTCAGACTTTGAGCCAGCTTAATCTGCTGGTGAAGGCAATATGGTCAAAAGCTCCGGAACAAGCCAGTAAGTTGACCTTGAGTGGAGATTGTTTTGTCACCTGCTGTTTCCAAAGTCTAGAATAATCTGCAAGCTTAACTTTATAATATTTAAAGGAGACATGTTTAAGTGTGCCTTGGCTGGATTATAGTTCTTACATCTGAATGTGATAATCATCTGTTATGTGCCTGTTGGTCTGCACTGCCCACGTGCACTGTCCATGTCTTTTCTGATTTTGTCACGTTAAGTCTAAAGTCATCCAATATATTACTCAAGTCCAAGTCATGAGATTCGAGTCCACACCTCTAGATTAATAAATAATATAAAATAATTTGTCCACATAAAAAACATTGCATTCTTGACATTTGTCCACTTCCACAAATCTTAATCAAGCTGCTCGACTTATTTTTTCTTTCCACAGCACCAATCGCTAAGAAGATTAAAAAGCAAAGCTGCCTAAGCGACACAGAAAAACAGTCAAATTCAGCTTTGTTGTTTTCATCAAAATAACATAGAGCTGTGGCTGTGTTGCTTCTCACAAAATTACAACCTCCTATATTATGCCTCCAAATGCCACCAGTATTATAATAATAAACTCTCAGTCATGACGGTTTAGCCACACGTCTGCCAGCCTTTGCATCCAAATATTTCAAACACACCTTGAATATTTTGCACATGGGATCCATTAAATAAGGGCAGACGTAAGACTCTGGGGCTTTACAAGTCCACTCCTTATGTTTGTGATTATATAGCTTAGATATAGCTAATTTTGTTTCAATTAATGGTTATAAGACTTATTAGGTCTGACTGGAGGAAGTTAAATAAACACTACTTGTATGCATGCAGGTAAACTAGGACACAGGTGTTTCACAGGTGAGAAAAAATATATTTATTGAGGCCAAGTTTTATTACATTGAGCGTTCAAAATGCTATTGTGTGCGCATGAGATACAATTAGTTCCCACGTTTTCGAGGAGTGACCCCAAGAGCAGCAGCAGCAGGCCGGACAGGAGGGGCTGCAACAGCCGAAGGGGCAGGTGTGTTTATCCTACGGGGGATACTGCAGCTCACAGTCCACTGTATCAGCTGTTAAAACACACAGACACAACCAGAGCTGCACATAATACAGCATCTATGCATGACAGCAAACTGGTAACTCATAGTTCTTCAAAATGAAACTTTCCAATTAGCCTACTCAACGCTTGCTGTTGCTGTCGGTGTGTAAAGGCTGAGATAACTATGAGTTAACAGTTTGTGTCAAGCATTGAGGCTGTATTATGTGAAGCTCTTGTCCGCATTAATCAAAACGTGGGAAGAAATTGTATCTACTGCACACAAATTAATCAAAACGTGGGAACAATTTTTTCTTCTCTCTATGGCCACTCTGGGGCTCTGTAAAAATCCTTTCTTTTCCTAGTGTCATTATATAATCTAATACAGAAGCCCACTAGGGCATTAAGTCATTTGTTACCATTATACATATAGTGAAACTTTCATGTGTCAGGCTCTGTCACCTGGATTTGTGCTGCTCAGCAGGTGCACGGTGGAGCACACTGCCTCATAAAAACTCATTACCAGCCTTCCAGTGTTGACTCGAGTCAAGTGGCTCGCTGCTGACCCATTTGCTGGTGCTGAACACATGCGACTCATACCAACAATGAAACACACACACACACACACATATTCAGGCAGGGGAACACACACTTCTCTACAAATACTGTGGACATGATAAGCGAGCTTGGGAACACGCAGATAAGTCAGTGCACACCTCACAGCAACTGATACGCATCAAGATGAATGAGCTGGAATATTCTCAGATAATAACATACACGCACACGTAGTTTTGTTAGTGGAACATTGTGTTTATGCATGTGTGAACCGTGTAGGTCTACATATAGTGTAATCATGAAACATTCAGCTGAGCATATGGGATGTGTGGATGGAAAGACAGAGAGAGAATTAACCGAGCTTATCTGGTGACCCAGTGAATGTGAATGCGACACCCCTGTGTGTGATGTGTCCTGGCAGTGCAGGAGATCAGGTGACTGGATGGAGGGAAGTAAACGCTTCTCGTTTCCACAAGACAAATGGGCTCCTCATTGTTTGGAAAAGCTGACGAACCGTCTAAGCCTGATCTCACCTGTGTGCCTGTCTGAGGCACGTGCATGACAGAGAGAGCATGCGACAGGGTGAGAACCTACTATAAGGGCCTAATCTGCTGTTTACATGCCAGAGGAAGGTGTAATTAATAAGCATGTTTAAACTGTCAATTAAGTGCTGCTCTCACTCATTAGCAGGCTTCATCTATATGTTTGAATGATCTCATCTGCACAAATATTCTGCCTTCATTTATGCAGCGACAGTGACTGCTGCTACATCCATGATTATGGTAAGGAGTGCATCATGACTTGGCAGCGACGTGTCACTGGAACAGTGGGCAGGTGCTTACAGGCTTGATGAGCGCTTGGTCTCTGCTGCCATCTGCTGTTCAGAAAGAGGCAGTAACAGTCAGTCAAAAGGTGGATCTGGAGTCATCGCATCACTGATGAGTAATAAAAATGAGTCACCATTGGATTCATGTTATTCTGTCTTGTGAGCTTTTTTTGAGATGGTATAGATCTAGTCTCACATTTCTTAGTTTTAAACTAAATCTGTCTTTTTTGCTTTTCATCTCCTATCACACATGGTCATTCCACAGACAGGAATATTGTCTTGTGGTGTCTTTTTCCCCCCCATGACCTCATTACAATCGGTGTGTGAAATGTTTCCAATTTTAAAGGAGTGCTCCAGCAGTTTAGTATTCCACATCCATATAGTTATTAGACGCACAAGAGACAGATCTTTAAAAGGATGGTCAAAATTGAAGCAACAAAGGGTTGAGATATCCTGACTTGTAGCTCTTGGTATTCATCAAGCGCCAAAGATACTGGATAGCCTACTGCATTTTCTATAATGCAACCAATAGCATCTTTTCATTGGACCCTTCCCTGCATGGTAAGTGTTTGCATCTTTCAAACTGTGCACCTACAGTTTGTTAAGCACATTTTCTATTAAAGGACTAGTTTTACATTTTGATACCACTGTCATGTCTGTTTGTTAAATATGAAGTTACATCCAGCAGCCGGTTAGCTTAGCTGTAGCTTAAAGGCTGGAAACAGGAAGGGGAACAGTTAGCCTGGTTCTGTCCAGTGGCAGAACAAATCTGCCAACCAGCACCTCTAAAGCTCACTACCGAACACATTATGTCATGTTTGTTTAATCCATACCAAAACCTAAGAAGAAAGTCAATAAGTGTATGTCTCCTCCTTTGTGCTAAGCTAACATCTGCTGGCAGAGGCTTCATATTTACTACACAGACTTGTCATCTAACTCTTGACACGAATTTGAATAAGCACATTTCCCCAAATTAACTCTTTTCAGCTTAGCTCAGGTTAAAGACTGAAAGCAGGGGGATATAGATAATTTGTCTCTGATTTAAGGTAAAACTTAAAAATAAGTAACTAAATAAACCTCAGTAACATGTTATTTCCTTTGTTTAGTTCATAAAAAGCCTAAATGTAAAAATGACAAGTTGTGGTTTACTTGTTGAAACTATTTCTTTGCCAGGCCAGTGTCAGCTAAGCTATAAGCTAACCACCTCATGGCTCCAGCCCTATATAATTAATAGATAGACATGAGTGGTGTCAATTTCATCATCAAACTTTCTGCAAGAAAGTAAATGAGTGCAATCCTCCAAATGTCTGACTGTTCCTTTAAAACAATGTGGTATTCAAGCCCAAACCAAGTTAACTCTGGTGACATTATCTGGGGTTATTTTCTTAGACTTGACAAAGCTCCTCTGGTGCCACAGAACACATTATACAACTGTTTTAGCATTTAAGTAAAAAACCCCATGACTAATAAACTGACCTTTATGGGTGGTGTAATGCATATTACTCTCGTATTATAATAGTATGTGCGGAAATCAGTTTCTATAATCTCATTCCTTGTGAAAAGTCAATTTTATTTATTCTGATTCATAGAAGCATTTTTAGAAAATATACTCATTTTCAGGCCTGCAAAACCAGATTAAAACTGTAGGCTAAATGATCCACTGACTGACTTAAATACTCTTGGAGATGGGAGTTCTAAGTGCATGATAACACATTTCTCAATCATTAACATCAGCATACATGAATTTACTTACAAACACTGTTATCAAATGATATATTATCACAAATAAAAACATGATTGTTAACTGTTAGAGTCACCACAATGGTTAGTGCAGTTTTATATTCAGTATTTACATCTCCATTAGAATAAATACAGTAGAAACTCACTCTTAGTAGTCACAGATTGTCAGTAAAAGAGAGGGAGGGGATGAGAAGATATTCAATGATATTACACAAATGAATAAAACAGTTCATGATGAGTACTGGAGAGACATTGAACTACTGTGTGTGCTTGTGTGAAAGGTACTTTTTGTAATGCAGGACAGAGCTTCCTTTATGCCTGAGAAAAACCATAGCAAGTGCAACCAGTTAAAAACAGAAAGCATACAGTACATGCATTTTCAGCAACACGTTTACATGGATTAAAAGGGGAAAAAAGCTGCTGTTAGATTTTTATCAGTTGAGTCCACACAGTTTTAAAAGCTTGTCTCTCTCCAGTCCTCCGTGTTCCAGTCTTCCGTTCCCAGAAAACGTCTTCTGGTCCACTGGTAATGTCATAACCCGTCTCTGTTACCAAGCTGGGGACTGTCATAACCTAAGAAGCAAATACAGTGTCAATACATGATTTTAAATCGGCACTAATATTTTTTACATTTGCAAGGGATAAAGTCAGAATGTGTAATGAGAGAGGTGTCACTACTAATAACAAACCTACAGAAAATGATCACCCACACATACAGTAACCTTCAGTTTAGTTTAGTTGACTTTAGCTCATAGTTTTGGTTTGACAGCCCGCAAATTCCACCGTTTGCTGTTTTCGGCAGCAGCAACATTTCTCAGCAAAAAAGCTCTAAACCTACTTTACACTACCGGTTCAGCACTATACAGACAGACAGTTAGCAACTAGCTGGTGAACATAGTGGAACATTTAGCTGCTAAAGAGCCAGATATTCCCCTCAGGAGTTGGTGGAGAAAGAAAACTGGACTAAGAGGTGAATGAATATTGGACTTAAAATTCATCAATTCAACACAAACACAACTTCAAATAAATATTAATGTTTCTGCGTATCTCCTTGTTGTGCAACTGTCTGCTGACAAGTTCACCATATCAACCTTAAAAGACTGTTTCTGTTGACCCCAAGTGGTCAAAGAAAGTTATTGCAGGATTAAAGCTGCACTAATCCAAATTTTATATTAACAATTAATCAAATGACTGTGTATTGTAAAAGGGGTCGCCCATAGAGCCAAACCCAGAGAATAATCACCAAACTATGCAGTTGCCCTCAGCTCTTCACAGCCTTTTAGTCTATTTTGGATTTCTGGCACGCAACTTAGCTTTCTGCAACCTTCTTTTCAGCTGTAGCAGGCAGCGGTTTTCAGTGAAATTATTAAATAAGTAAACCACCTTTACCAACCATATCTGCTTAATGCCAAAGAGGAGAAAGACAAAGTTAACAACTAGCTAGTTTGCATCGAGTGGCATTTAGCTGCTAAATGCTAAAACGAGAATTAAACTTGGATTTACAATCATCAGGTTGCAGAATACACAATTCCAAATGAATGCCAATGTTGTTCTGTGTCTGCTGGCTGAGTAAACAGTTTGCTAACACAATTAGCATATACATTTTTATAAAAAGGGTGATTACACTTGTGACATCACTCAGTTTGGAAGCCAATCCTGGTTCAATATTCAACTTATACTGTGAGGCAGAAACTTGAATCAGCCCGTACACATATACGGAGAATGGACTTTACAGTGAAGTAGGAGACATCTTCTGTCCAGCAGGAAAACTTTAGAAATGAACATAATTAGCATATTCTTACATCCTGAATTTTTTATGAACAAAAAGGAGAAAATGCCTTTTTAAGGATTTTATATATACATTTTATATATTTTATACATATCAGACACACATTACTATTCCAAGCAGTTTCTATATGTTTTAATGAATGTCTGGAGAGAATCTATAAGTTTGCCAAAATTGTAATTCGGAGCAAATGAATTTAACAAACAAAGTTAATCCATCAAACACAGTCCATACACTTCTAACCAGAAGTCAGATTTCAGTGTGTACAGGAAGCACAATGTGCCTGTTGTCCAGATTATAAAGTCTCTGATGATGCATCAGCCTAAAACTTTATCAGACAGGGCACAGAGGACCACTTAGGTTTCACACTTCCTATATAACTGCCCTTTATACTATCATTCGTGACATGTGGATCCTTTTATCATTCTCGCAGTGATGGTAATTGAGTCCCCTGCAGCAGCTTTTTAATCTACAGTTCTATTACAGAGATAATTGGCAGTGGTTTTACCATGTCAGTGTCCCTTCAATTCCACCCCCTCAGGGTTTTGCTCTTCAATGCCAAACAGCTCAGCGTAGAAACTGATGATGAATCAGCTGAACATGGCTGCCAGTTATCTCAATAATGGAACATAGTATCAAAAAAGGAATCAGGTTCAATTAAAGAAGGAATGATAAAAGGTCCTTATTTCAAAAATGTGAAGTTCTCGTCTAATGACACACTTATCCAAGCAGTGTCAGATCTGACTACCAGCTGCTATTAGGTGTTTCTGGGAAATAGCCAAATTACGACTTTAAATTGTGTTTTATGATCTCTTTCGTTGGTGAACCATTTATAAAATACCTGAACAGGCATGCAGATTCAATATGTAAGGTTTGACTCATCCATGTACACTGCAATTAAAAAGTCTACACAGAGTTGAATTACAAAATGAAGATGAAATCAATTTTTTACTACTTTTAGTAAAATGAAATGTCATATTACATACAAATCATTTAAAAAAAATTTGAAATTGAAAGAATTTTGTATTGCAATTAATTATGCAAAACCTCAAGGGTGCATACTTTTCCTGTTACATGGTGTCATAACACACATATTTGCAGGAAGTCAAACAGATACATACACCTAGTCCCAGCAGAGTAGTCCAGAGATCTGTTTCTGTACTGGGGGAAACAGGGCTTTTTCACAGGGAATCTGCGATCTGAAGACCTCTCCAGATCGTAGGGGCAGTCCCGTTCCATGCCTGAGGGGAAATGGCATGAGACACACACACACAAAGTGGGGGTGTGGGAACTGGAAAGGGGCTACAGGATAAAGCGGTAATGCGGCACATGGCCAGCCAGCTCTACAGGCTTGGGAGCACATCAAATAAGAGACTCATGCTGTTTTTATTTGATAAAAGAATAACAAAGGCATTGTACCATTGTTATGAATTATGAACAAAAACAGACAGATGTGCAAATGTCTCAGACAGCCATGTGTATAACTAAACCGCATGCAATCACTATATATCATATAGTTGTGCCAGAAATACAGTACCCATGTCAAATGAGTTGGATTTCCTGGTGTGACGTGATGTAGCTGGAAATCCATTACGACCTTCCTCCTCATCTGGTTGGTGGAACAAATCATAACCACCATCATCATCATCATCACCACCACCACCATCATCATCATCATCTGCATCTTATTCTGTCCATATGGTCTTACTGACATCAACATACAGTACTCTGTTTGGCAATCTAGCAGAACTTGGATACTAGCATTTAAAGCTAACTAATGACTATACAGGGGGGAAAAGTGCCATGTGTAGAATCAGAAGATTTTCCACAACAACATGACATTCAAATAGCAACCACACTGTTGTGTTACGACTGATCTACCATTGTTTCCGACTGTCACTCTCCCTTGCTGTAAAATAATACTGTTGCAGCACCTTGACTGACAGGATCTGCTGCTTCGATCCCAGGCTGGGCAGATGTCGGTGGGCTTTTCCTCTCAGTGGTCCCCTCCTCCTCAATGATTGGCTGAGCAGCAGGTGGCAAGCTCCTCTGGTCATTGGTTGGTTCTTCACCTAGACTGATGGGTGAGGCTTTGGGAGAGGTCACTGCCTTTTCCGGAGAGGTCTTGAGATCTCTTGAGAGGTCGAGACTGGGCTGAGGGAGGGACACAGCATATGGTTGTGATATGTTGCAGAGTCTGCTGCGTGAGAGTTACTGTGTGCCTACTAAATGGGTCTCCTTTTTCTTTTTTGGTTCTGTTTCACATGCTGTACACACACAGAAGTACCTTAGTGGGTATAAGAGGACGCTCGCCCTGTGGCCCTCGCGCTCTCTGCTTCTCTTCACACTTTCTTTCACTCTGGTCTGCTTCTACTTCCAGCCTCCCGGCCTCTTCTGGTTAAACAGAAAGAATCACAGTCAACACAGTCCTTACAATGATCCGTCAAAAATGAAAAGTGAAAAACCACTGAGCACGAATGGTGACAAGTAGCAGGAGCACACATTTCATGTGCATTCTGTTATTGGAAACGTAAACTTTGGCTGGACTGGGACTGAAATCGTTGCCCAACATATACTGCACAAACAAAACAGAAGTATAAAGTAAACAACAAACTAGAAAACACCTACAATTATGGACTGGGTCTCTGGTACATTTCTGTTTGCTACAACTTCAAGAGAGGCAAAAAATGACATGCATACATATTATGGTGACCACTTGTTTATATGCAGACAGATAGATAGCCGTGCATTTTTTTTTCTCAAGATCACAGGTTCATTATTTCATTATGTCAAGAAAACGAGCTTTGTTATCTAGAGATAACAAAATAATTGTCCCTTTATTGCGAGAAAACAAAAGATAATTTCCCCTCATTAGGTTGCTTATAATGTTTTTTAGAGATCAGGAGTGCCATCCCAGCATGCATAGATGTCAGATCAGGGAATATTATTATTGATCATGGACTCATGGATCATGGATCACTGGACTACTTCAATCAAGGTCTAATACAGCCAGAAATTGCATTATGTCTTCAGATCAGCCTTATTTAAGGAGAAGACTACGAGATAAATTAACGTGTTATCAAAAGTGTGTTATCATTTTAACGACATTAAATAAATATTTGCAAGTACAGCCATTGTAACAGACAGACAGACATTTTATTCATCCCACTTGGGGAAATCCAGGTGTCCTGTCCTTAAAGTATTATTGCAGATCCAGAGGGCTAGGTTTTCTTTTTTTAAAGAAAAATGATGGTTTGTCACTGACAGTCACAACTCCTCTCCTGTTAACCAGTAAAAAAACACAGAAGCAGCTATTATTAATGACTTGTTGCTGTGCACATACTGCAGCAATGTCTTTAAATACAAGATAAAAGTGTACTTTTCACTACCATTTCTTCATTTTTAATATCTGCAGATTGTTCCATTGATTATAGGGCATGGCTCTGGCCTCTAGCTACTGTACTAATCTTTTATTTCCCTTTGAGCCACAGTGCAGTCTATAGCTATTTTTCTAACAGAGTACATTTGGCTCATTATAAAGTCAAGACTTTAAACTAACAATGGCCCTAAACAGCGTACCTTTGGGACTAAGCCAATCAAATCTCTGTCTACGTACACTGTATCTCTCTCTAAACTCCCTCTGACAGACTGAAGATGGACTGAACAGATGTTCTTTTAATGATGTTGATCTAATTTGTCAGCTGCTTTTACAGTATGTTGTTTCTTTTTTACTTTTTATTTGGCTTCTTGTGAGTTTTTCTAGACTGTAAACAGTGAGACAAAATTGAATGACTGTGAACCAGGATTATTAGCTGACATCTAACCATTTCTTTGAACTACATGTAGATCTGGTTATGCATCATTAATGTAACAATATCGCTAGTAATTATTATCAGTTGGGGGTCCCAACATTATCAGAGAAGGTGTCACATGCTGCATTTTAAACACAACAAAGTGTATAATTACACAGTGCAGCCCGCCTTCTTTATCATTTCATCATCATTATTCATCTGACAATGATTCTGAATAAGTTTCAATCTGCAAAATTTTAAATGCTACACTATGCTACAAACATCACTTACAGTGGATCACTCATGAGAGCATCTCAATATTATTATTATTAATGTTGTGATGTTCTAAATTTTAATTATTTTTTTAAATAAATGTTTTGATTGTTGATATTACTTTGTAACTTGGAAGTTTGATGTATGTTTTTGGTTTTATTGACTTGTAACTTGGTTTGCTGCTGTCTTGGCCGGGACACTCTTGTAAAGGAGATTCTTAATCTCAATTAGGTTTTCCTGGTTGAATAAATTAAATGAAAAAATGAAAATTTTTATCAAATGAATAATTTTAAATTTTCATTTGTATTTTTGTCATACAGATATACACTGAAGATTGCTGGGTAATATGTATGTTGAAGTTATCCAATGAAGTCTGTGTTTGATCATGTGAGGGGACGGAACGATATATGGTAGCTAGTTTAGGCGTAAAATCTGTCAAGACTGGTGTGTGTGTGTGTGTGTGTGTGTGTGTGCGCTTCATCAGTATACATGCTTGCATTTTATTCAGTGATTTGTGTGCTGCGTTTAAAACTATGCTTTTCTGAGGTGTCATATGGACAACTGAGCATGTGATTTGGTGTTTTACACTGAAAGGTAAGTTCAACACTTTGTGTTTGGTTGTCTGTATGAGGAGTTTTGCACACCGAGTACACTCTGTTCAAGTCCAACTTCCCTTGCTGTCTAAGTTGCAGTACCTAAACTCTCCTGCAGGTGTCTCTGCCTCATGACAGAGAGATTGGGCTTGGCGCTCTGTGGAGGTGGCTCTGGCCTCGGCCCACAGGGGGCCACGCTTCCCCCGCCACTCTGTCTGTCCTCCTCCTCCATCTCAGTCCGGGAGTCTGTCAGGGGTACGATCCTCTCCTGCCTGGCCATGTCCATCTGTCTGTCCGTCTGTTGTTTGGAGGACACCGTGTGGCCGTTAGTGCGGGTCTCTGCGGGGGCATCCGAGATGGTGGTTGATCTGTCGGCATCGTCTGTCTCTTTGATGTCACAGGAGCTGCTCCCATCGGAGTCCTCGATTTCTGCCCCGATGCAGCTGTACACCATGCTGACCAGGTCTGTGGACTGGACGAGTACAAAAAAACAAAGATAAATTTGCCATTTTAAACATATTGGACTTCACATACCTTTGTATGACATAATATAGTGCCAAGGATTCCCAATAGTTCGTTTTTTATTTGTTGCACATGGTAATGCATAAATCAAAAATGAAAAAAGTAATTCACAATCAGTACACAACTCACAATCTTATTCTGCCTGCCCCTTACCCAAAACATGATTAACAATAGAAATAGATGGTCTCTCATTTACAGTTACTTACCAACCCATACTTACAGTAACATTAGCTGTATTTATATGCACCCAAAAGCCCAATTAGAATAAATATGCCTCATGTAACCACCTCAATCAGAAGAAGATTTAAGGATTTTTGAATGCCTCGATGGTCTAAAGGCTCGAACCAATGACTTATTTAAACAAGTGTTTGTAAACTTCTGTTATATTTCCAACAGATTAGATGCTTCACAACTGGCGGAACCACTGTTCACATGTCAAGAGTTACATTCTGATTAAATGCTTTCGGCATGTAAACACACATCGTATCTGATCCCGTAATTCAGCGTCAGTTCAGTTCAGTTCAGTTAGAATCTCTAATCACAATTAGTTCAATCTGGTTGAAGAAATGTTGTCCATTTAACCGCAACATGTGTGTTGATAATGTACTAAATCATTGAACTGTCTAGTCTGATGGAAAGAGTGGTGACGATTCAAATGTATAATTCTAGGGAATTCAATTATCTCTCATTTTGCTGGGGCTGTCCTTAAATCCCCCCAAGGATCAGTGAGGATCCCTGGACTCTAGCTGGAAAACCAAAGGGATTTGGATGACTCCCACTCTCTCCCTGTGTGTGTGTGTGTGTGTGTGTGTGTGTGTGTGTGTGTGTGTGTGCATGCTTTGGGGCAGAGATTTAAAATAGGCCATATAGTCCTCCACACCTCTAACAAGCTATGCAAATCCAACAAAGGAAACTGTGAATAGCAAGTTCTGGGCACAGCATGCAACTATGCACTGTGTCATGCCATGTGAAACTATAAGATCCGTATTTACAAGTTAGACCAGAATCAGAATCAGAATGGTTTATTGCCAAGTATGTGTTCACATACAAGGAACTTGTTTTGGTGCATGGGTGCCAACAATAGCACTATATACAAATACAGAAAAATAAAAAAGATTTAAAGGTTGTGGTTTTGGAAATAGGTGTAAAGGACTGTGTGACCCCGGCCTGTTCTGATCATATACTGGTGTGTGTTTCTGGTTCGAAGTGCGTTCCTTGTTTCTCCTACATATAGTTTACCAGAGTGGATGCTGGTTATCACATACACCAGGTTGGTGGACCTGACCTTCAGATTCTGCCTTAAGGGAGTCCCTTTGCCAGAGGGTCTGTTCAGGATGTATGGTAAGTGGGCTGAAGTGATGTGGGTCTTGCTGAATGTTGTATGGATCAGTATGTCTTTGAAAAAGAAAACCTGTCAGGTCAGCACATTTGGCCAACACATTAGACCGCTGAGGCTTGTTGAGGTGACAACCAGGGGATCAATGAAAGATTAGGGTTCGGTTACGTCAAACTCTTGGACAAAAACAATTCTATTGATACTGTGGCACAATCCACACTGCTTGGTGCTTAAGTAACAGTGAATTTCATAATGAGACATGGCTTGTAAATTGTGTACAAGTCGCTTAATGACCGGAGAAGCAGTCCGCTAAGTGCTGATCACCACAAATCTCCCAACAGCTGTATCTGGTGCCATAATGGAGGTCCAAAGAAGAGTGGCTGTTTGCAAATAACGGCTAAATATGTTACAATGAGGCTAAATAACGAGTGATACTTGAAACAGCCAGAGGTCTGACGATTTAAGCTGTTTTTCTTTAGATGAGCTGCCAGTAGAAGAAAAGTGTTTTTAAGTGCATTAGCTCATTCTGTCAGGTGGGCAATATCTATCACAATGGGCTATCACATGTGGCTCATTCTGTCAAGAGGAACATTTTTTATCATTTTTATTATTAAGCACATTTATACTACTTGTGTGTCTAACGATTACAGATTAGCATTGAACCAAATGTATTAGTGTTGTAAAACTGTCCCATAATAAAAGGTGGCATCAAATTGCTTTTGTAATATTGTTTCCTTATTCTTTGATCAGAAAGCTCCAGATGTAATTGAAAGAATTGCCGCTTTAGTTCATGTAGTTACATGAGCTGCTTGTGCTTCAACAACACTGATTCCTAAACTGTAGCTTTGTAGCTTTCAGGCTTTCAGGCTCTGTTCCCTGTGGTTGAGTCATAGGGGGATAAACAGTAAACACTGGAAGCTTATGGATTCTGTGCCGTTCCGTCTATAGAGACAATAGCTTATAAATCTGTTTCTCCCTCCACTATCTTCTCTCCATTTCATTCTCATCTCAGTGATAAACATCTATTCAGATGTGTTACTTTTCATAATTTCACTCCTGTTACCCTCAGCCCCTGCCTTTCTTTTAGCTCTCTAAATCCACCAGTTCAACTGGTGGCAGTCTCATTTTCCTGCTTCTCTTTTGTTTGTCAACAACACCAGATTCTGTCAGTGTGCTGCCAGATTTTTCCTTCTCTGAGTAGCAACAGCAGCAGCCAGTCATGCACGGCAAATGTCTTGAAAGACAGAGAGAGGCTATACATCGTAGCAGTCTCCACACTGTACCAGTGCTGCAGAGCCGGGCTGAGCACAGCGCATCCAGACAGCCAGCAGGACTCTGTTCACTCACACGGCCAGAGACGAGGTAAATTCCTCATTAACGTCGGCAGCCAATCGCTGAATCAGTTTAGTCAGTGTGTCACCAGTCAGTCAGTCTGAGCCTGTTTTCTGTTTCAGCATCAGTGATGACATTAACTTAGGAAGAACCAACATGCGTACCCAAAAAGAAATGAATAGAGGATGGAAAAAGAAAAGAAAATAGCCAAGAATCAAAGATGTTGTGGTCTTGTACTAGAAATTGGAACTTGCTCACTCTCACACACACACACACACACACACACACACACACACAGAGGCAGCTACCTGTCGGAGTGTCTTCAGCATCTCTGTGGCCTCATCCTGCTTGCCCTGCTTGGCCATCAACATCATCTCCTGGATCATGCCGATCCGGCGCTGGTAGGGCGGCGGCGTCCCCCCGCGGCTCAGCCGGTCCCCTGACTTCAGCATGAGGGAAGCCAAGATGTCACCCCGCTCCTTGGTGGGCGTCCGTTTCCAGCTGTGCTGAGGGCTGGATCCTCCAGGCTCCTGGCCTTTGGTCTGCTTGGTACCCATGGTGCTGCGTTAATGTGAACTGTGATGATAACAAGACTGGTCCCTCAGGGCAGCCATGCAGAGGCAGGTTTGATTAATGTTTGAGATACTTTGCTCATTAAAATGTTTGGGGCTGAAATGTGAAGCACTGTGAGCAAAGAAAGTCCAAACTGCCCATGGAAAGTGTTCATTATCATCCAGGTTCAGAGGAGTGGATGTTCCAAGATTAGCCTACTAAATAATACTCCAAAACATTAGGAAGTGGAACTACTAGTTTTCTGCTTTTGGAAACTTGGTAATCACAGAGTGTGACGCTCAAGTCGGGAACAGGTCGGAGGACGCTGCCTGCAGCATGGCCGAAAACCAGGGACACAGCAAAGTCAGGATGGAGTCTACCCTCAGTGCAGAGCGTGGCCCGACGCAGCCTCCTATCCCGAACACAACTTCACCACGTCAACAGAATATTTACCTTCGACACCAGCGTCATCTTCTTCGTCTGCTATCCTCTAAAACTGTGACCTCCGTCCGGGACCCGGGAGGAGGAAGCGGATCGGGGGAGGTGGTGCATGAAGCAGGGCATGGCAATGTTTACGTCTCCAGAAGCTCACCACTGACTGCCTGTTCCCGGCTCTGCCCTGTCCTCTTTCGGCCGCTGGAACTCATGCATAAGCCGCAACAAACGCAGCATTCGTCCTTCTCCAAGGTTGATTCTCCATCCGCGTCGAAGTCTCGGTGCACGAGCTGCAGCTCCGCGCCTTGAAAGGAGGGGACAGACTGAGGTGTTCGCCTGGTGGGACTGAATGATGTATTACACCCTATGTTCTACTGGAGCCTGTTGGGGCGCGCGCAGCGAGTGCACGTGAGCTCTGGTCCTCCCTGCTCAGAATGATGGAGAGAGAGAGAGAGAGAGAGAGAGAGAGCATCGAGCACCGCCAAGTTTGCACTTTCTTCGCTCCTACACGACACTTCCGTCTTCTGCGAGAAGGCGACGCACCAATTTCCATCAGAAGAACGTTTCAGTTTAATGTTGCGTTGATCCTTTCCGCAGTTATGTTACGTGGTCGATGACTCATATCCTGCATGTTCTAATCAAATCGGCACTCACCTAGTATCACATTTTTTTCATGCTACATTATAAACTAATTGATTCATGTTGTTAGGAAAACACGAATTCATAAGCCAGAAAACTTAGCCATTCATTTTAAATTGGCACATTTTCCTATCGAGTTTGGTCTTTTGCATAGAAGGGAAATGTATCTTTCCCCCCCCCCTTTTTTTTTAAAAGGCTAACATGAATTAGGATAAAGTATAAAGGAATTATTTTCATACTATATAACGCCGTTTACCTGACCTTCAAGTGTAATTTCCATTAACATTGAAACATGCATATGGACGAGTCCATTTTTATGAGATGACATGGAAATAAGTTTAGCACCATTCAATGCAGTAAGTGATCACATGGTACACACTACCGAGCTACATGGAGCCAGTGACAAAGGAAAGGGTTGCACTGACCCCTGGTGGTGGCTGTAAGTAACTCTTATAACGTAAACACACACGATCCTATTAAAGTAAAAATATATCTAAAATTAAGTGTATCTACCGTAAGTCGTAGCAACAGTAGTGTATGAAAAGGAACTAGATATACTGGCTTCCAATGACAGAAATTGTACTAGCTTTGATTAAAGCTCATTCAGATAAACAACAACCACATTCACATCTTCTTATTTCCATGCGCAATCACCTGTTTTCACCTTGCAGGAACGTTTCAGACCAACAGCCACTTGCATTAAATAGAAAACAAATGTAAAAAAGATGTATTTTTCAAAAGGTATATTTATTAGTTTTGCCTTTAATTACATCTCTATTTACAGTAGTATTTCAACCATCACAGTTGCTTCAAATCGCTTATCAAAACAAACAAATGTTGGTTTCCTTCCTCACTTTACCAGAGAGAAATTTCAGGCTTACGAGTGTTCTTGTCACAGAGCTTGCAATGTCAAAGAGTCCGCCTTAGCGAAACACATCCAGCATGTGTGTACAGGATGAAGACTTCTTTCTGGTTTCTACAGAGAGCAGACTGCACACGCACACACTCCTCTCTCCTCTCAGCCACGACAACGGCTGCCAGCGGCTTACTTTAAATTAGGTTGTGTGTGTTGCATTTGTAATTCAAAGACAACTAGGACCTGACCGTCGCCTCGTTTCCAGCACAGGATTCTGTTCTTCAACACATACAGTTCACTGCTTGTAAAAAACATTCATGCCCCTTTTTTAGTTTGATCTTTCACTACACAGAGTCACAGTGTCGTGTAATAAGCTTTTGGCACTGATCAAGAGAATGGGACTTAAATCTCAAAGGGGAACCAGATCTCTTCAAAAGAATTCACTCCTTTTACAGTGTTGCATCTAAATTGTAGCCGGAGCATCCAACTGTTTTAATAAGTTTCATTACCATTTGAATAGACATCCGTGTGTAGTCAAGGTATGACAAGTGATTCTATGGTTAAATATCTGAATCTGGAAGGTTTTCTCTCTCTTGGCAACAATACCCTCATGAAGACAAATGAACTCCCTGCACAAATCTGACAGGTTTAGCAGGAATGACCACTCAGAGGAGGGACACAGGGACATTTCTGAGACACTGAATATAACTCAGAGCGCAGCTACGTCAGAAACATTTGAAGAATATGGTGCAAAATCTGTCTAGAGAGAGACATGCAAACTGCATGTCCACGTGAAAGCTACGGGTTCCCATGGCTTAGACTTTATACTAAGCCAAACCCCACATCAACCCCCCCACAAAAAAAAACACCATTTCCACAATAATGCTATATTTTCTACTATAGACCATTTGTAGAGATTTGATTTCATTTTGACATTTGAGTCTTTTTTTTGCTGATCAGTGTCAAACAAACCCCAATTCCAGCCACGTGCTTTAATTTTGTAACACAGCAAAACAAATACTTCTGCACTGTAAAGCAGCCCAGACTTTAATACGATTTCCCACACAGCACTGATATAACAAAACTGTGATAGAGGAGAATGACAATTATCCAGGATAAAAGTAATCTGTCATGTTTTCATGAATTCGACAAGAACATCATTAAGGAAGGAAGAGTTTGAAACATGTAGTTGAAGCGATGGCTTACTTGTTGAGGCCTCAGTATGAAGCTAAGCTCTGTTGTTGCTCTCTTCAAGCAGGAAACACTCCCACTATAAAAACAGCTGGGTCAATATTTCAGCTGTTGGATGCACAACTTGTCCAGCTCAGCATGGCAACATTAACTCCCCTCCTTACCTCCCAATGATCTTTCACTAGACTCTGCATGTCTCTTCAAACATGGCATGAAGTGAAGACGCAGTCAATAAGGTATCTACCTTAAATGATTGAATTAATGACATTTTGCTGTTGGCAGGAAAAGGGCGAGGTGGGCCTGCATTTGGATGATCTAGACAATGTTATATTTTCCCTATGCATAACAGGACTCACGCTAGCCTTATGCAGAAGACTGAGGCAACATTACAGGAAGAGAACAATTCTAGGCTACCCAGACGGGACCAGGACTGACGGCGTGTCCGGGGCCTCGTAGGTGGGAGGTGACTACTCGCAGTTAGAAAGTGTAGCCAGCAGGGGGCGCTTTGTCGTCTTTGTTGCTCTCCAGCGAGAAGGGAGGAATACGAACGTCAAAGTGGGAGCCGTCAGTCCTTTCAATACGAAATGTCCCCCTAAACACAAATAGAGGAATGAGTACACTATTGCAAGAAGTACATTAGTGGTAGAGCACAAGAAAAAGACTGCTGAGTATCATGAACATGGGATGTACTTGTGATGATATGACTGGCAAATGCCATTAGTTGAAAAGTTAGGTTATGCCTTTTATATGTAGTGGCCATGGGATGTGTGTAACAGTAAACAACCGATGTCATAATGAGTAAACTCACCACATATGACCACTGGGGGCTTGTAGAGACACGTGGCTGCTGTACTGAAAGGCTGGCTGTTCTTTAGACAACACCGGCTCCTGTGACAGCACACAAAGACGAGCACAATGTGATCAAGTTATACTAAATCTGTGTGCTTCAAAGTGCGAGACACTAATTAGTCAGGGTTTGCAAATTCAAGACCTTTTTAATAACATTGAGAATTAAATGTAATGCCAACTTCACGGCCATACTGGACTAGACTGTAAAGGAAAATCAGTATGAACTTTTAGTTCTAGAAAATAATATCTATACTCACATTTATATTTAATACACATGTGTAATTGCACATGGGATTTGGGAGTCCAAAGCTACAAGTCCCCAGCACCGGGCCTCACGGCCTTTCCTGAAACAGGCTTAACCCGCTCGTATTTCAAATTCTGCTGCCACTGACAGTTAAAGTGACACTTGCCCATTCTGAGGCAATGAGCTAACGTTAGCTTGTTAGTAGCAACGTGCGACTGACTGATCTGCCCAGAGCTCGCACACAGTCCACGTTCAAGAGCGTAAAGCACTGATGTAAACAGCACTGTGATGTGGTAACATCCAGGTCACACCAAACACACAAAACTTTTTTTACATCTGACAGTTATTTATGACATTACAGTATTTATTTAATCTTACAAAAGAGACAAGAAAAATACTTAAGATCTTTGTAAACTAAATTCAGTATTAACTAATGACAAACATAATAAATATTAACAGATGCTTTTTTTAATATTTAAGACCCATGGCTACCCTGGAATGTAGTGAGACTTGTCAAAGTAGACCAAATATGGTTTATTTCTGTGCTGTTGATGAACACTATTCTCCCAAATTGAAGAGCTGCTCACAGCTAGAAAACAATTCAAATACATTGTGGGTGATGGTGAAAGTCCAAAAACAATGTTGGAAAACATTCTGACAACACGTGTATGATTTCCTGTTGGTATAAAATGATATGTTGTAGTATGTTGATGTTTTATACACTAACTGCTACAACAGTATACTATGATGATTATTATGTAGTACATATTGTGTAGAAATAGACTGGATACTCCGCTAACAACCATTTAACAGTATTTTGTATGTGTTGTGTTAAATGTGTGATATTTAAAAAGCAACACCATGTCCAGATGGTGCTGGTCTTGGATCTTGTATCTGTGTGTGTTGTACTAACCCTGCCTACGACTCCTCGTCCTCGGACCGTCTCCAGGGTTCCTGAAAGGCTGAAGATCCTCCAGTGCCTCTCTCTCAGCTGAACCACCTCGTTGCCCATGTTCTCCAGACGGATACAGTACCGCCACTGCAGGAAAACCACACACGCACACAAACATGTTAATACACCGAGGTTGCTGGCACAAGTAAGGTTAATAGTCACCATGAAATATCCCAGTGCCTGGCGTGTAGCTGGTGTTGATTTTCCACTGTGACTGTCCACATGATGTTCCACAGATTTAAAAAAACAAAAAAACCTGCTACTCACCCAGTAAACATGGGAGTTCTGGGCCTCCTGAGAACAATAAAAAATGTCCATGAGTATTTCATAAGACTACAGAACCAAGCCTGCAAACCAGAGTATTGATTGGCAGACCCAAATGACAGCAATGCAGCACAGATAAGATGCACACTGTGGCTACAGGCTGTGCTTTAAGAAGGTATATATATATACCCTCATGCCCATGTAGAAGGGGATGACGGTTACTCGGATGTTCTCTGTGGTTTCCCTGTGGACGTCTGAGAGCTCCAGCCAGGGGTGGTTCTTCTCCTGCCACGCCTTCAGGGTGTCTCTTGCTGTGAACGGTGGAGCTACAGAGGAGGACAAACACACAGAAATGTTTATGTTCCGTTACTTCTACAATGTCACAGGTTAATGTCGATGGTGTCTGTAATAGATCTGAACCAAAACAACAAATTAATTATTATATATGAGGGAAACAATATTGGCTTATAAAAGAAAATGTTACACTTTCAACTACACAACCAACCACTAAAGCTATTAATCACTGAAGATACACAAGTTATTAACACCTAAACTTATGTGAACTGCATGACCTCATCTTTACAGAGGTGTATTATTTACTACTTATAAAACAAACATATAATTTGTAATAAAATATTGTTATGACTATATAACAGTAGTTTTATATATATATATATATATATATATATATATATATAAAAAATATATATATATATGAGAATGACAGTAGAAACATGGCTGTGTATATACACAGTCACTGAAGCACCTCTGGGCACTGTAAAAGGTTTGTGTGAAGAATGGTGTTCAGGAGTGTTTACATTTGGCAGGGTTGTACATAAGGAAGCGTTCAAACAGCTCGTGCTGGATGGGGGCCTGCTCTGCGGAGTTATAGGGCAGGATGTCTTCATGGCTCACATAATCCAGACCTGAAGATAAACAGACACAGTGATGAGACAGAGAACAACTTTTATATTCTGTGGGAGCCAACCTGCCGACTAGGATCACACGTCGCTCTGCTGTCCTTTAAGAAGTCAGAATGTGAAGTGGAATTAACAAACTGGGTTCTGAGCTGGAACATATCCTCGGTGAGATGGCAATATCTTTCATATTTTTCATTTGTCACAAATGCCCCATTCAAAACTGCTTTAATGAGGTTTACCAAAAACACAAGATATAATGTGACTAACGTGTCAGTGATGCATCAGCGTGAGCCCTCACCTGTCTGTATATGGATACATACCTGGGATGGCATACAGGGCTCTGCTGTCATCATGGTTGGCCAGAAACGTCACAGCCTCTGTCTGGGACCTCTGGGACTGTCAAACACAACACAGACCAACAGTCACACAACTGGTGGCTCACACACTAATGGACAATCACAGCTAGTTTCTACCACAGAGGGGGCTTTGGCTGCCTATAACCTTTCCACTCACCAATCACTGCATGTCAAGAAAATCTAAATGTATGTATACAGTTTCTACATGCGTTATATTAAAACCTCTCTAATGGCAATAGGAAAGAACCCAAAGACCAGCTACATACTATTACCAAATATATGTGTTTGAGTGCAACTGTAACAACTAGTTCAACGGTATTCGATTTCATCGATAACTATATATGTGAATAATGTGCCCATTTTCCATTATTTATTCATTTATATCTATTTTTTTGCAAAATGATTGTGGCTTACTGTTAATTGTTGTTTACACTGTGGGAGAGAGAATGAGTGTGTGAGATCTAGACTAGTGACTGTCTGTCTACTTTAAACATGGATTGTACAAGAAAAACAAGTCTTCTGCTCCAGATGGAGGCTCATGTGTTGAATGAAGTGACTCAATATATGTGCACACGTAGATACTGGCTTAACAACACTAAGGAATGCACACATCATTAGACAATGGCTGCGGAACGTTAAAAGAACCAATGATCTACCAAAAGCAGCACCGACTGCTGCAGGAGCAGATCAGCATTACAGTTCTGACCAATCAGGAGCCAGTACCAATTTAAGCCTTGTCCTTACCCATGCCTAGTAACAACCTCAAGGACTTCTGTTCGGATTTTAAACTGGAGGTAGTGTTGGAGATATTTATGGGTTTTGTAGCGCTTCACATTTAAATATGAATTTATTTATTTTTTGTTTTGTTATTGTTTTGTTTGGGTAATGGGGATGGGATCATTTGATTAAAATGTTGAAGTATTTATTAGGGCTTTTGTTTTGAAGGTTTGGGGGCAGCTTGACACTGCCATACACATCTATATATGGGCATACAGGTGCAGGACCAGCAGACACTGGGAAGAGTTTATGGGGTTTATTAGGGCAAGAGAGACACTATTGTTTGTTGGTTTGTTTGTTTGTTTGTTTGTTGGATTGACAAATAGTTAAATAAACCACATCAAATGCAACGCTTGCTCTGACATTGGACTTCTTTCTCCCTGCATAAGATTCGATCCGTAGGTGCCTCAGTGGCAGTTTGATTTGAGTTTAGTTTTTGTTTGTTAGTTTTGGTTCGAGGACAAATCGCCACTACAGGTAGTATCAGTGTTACGTGGTGAAAATGATGATTCAGATGCTTTCCCCTCCTGCCATGAACATTATTTAGCATTCAATAATAAATATACTGAATAGTGGCTGAATGAATAATCACTGAGATTCCACAATGACCTGTTGTTAATAAGCTTCAACACAACATCAGCTGGACTTGTTTGCCTGTCTGGACATTTCAAAAAGACCTCCAGGGCCAATAACAGATGCATGTGAAATGAAACATATAGTGACATACTATGTGAGGGCAGTCCCTAGTGTCAATTAGGACTTGGTAGTAGGTGTGAGTCTTCCCCTTCACCTCCTTGGAGCCATGTGCTCCTGGGGGCTCAGGTTTGCTGAAGGAAGAAATTAAGAGAGACAAAAGGAAGTCACTTATACAAGTGTTGCCCACAAAGCAAGCCAACGAGGGCCAGTTTGGTGCAGTCTGCAGCCAGAGATGGAGGTTTACCTGTCAGACATGGGAGGGGTGATGTCTCTGTCATAGAGTCGGGCGTGCCAAGGAAACAAGACGATGCCTCTGTAGCCAAACACACTGTGCAGAAACAGCTGAGGAGAGCACAAAAACATGGAGACATGGGATGAATTGCTGTAAGATTATATCAGTAGAAGGTTTAATAAAGCATAACTTAGATGGGATTACAGTCACTTGACAGGATCATGCTAATGCGCTATCATAACAATAAAGAAGATACTAATTTATCAAAACGTAAAAACAAACCAGATAGAGCAAACACAGGACAGGAGCCCCCCGGAGCTACACCAGCCCATCTGTGATTTGAAGTGTGTGTTTGGTAAGCAAAAGTGGGTGTGCAAGTCTTACCTGTCCCGTTTCATATTTGCCGTGTTGCTTGACAGCCTCAAACACTCCCACCGTCTCCAAAATCTTCCCTTCAGGCCTGTTCCTGCCAAATACAGGCAACACCATTACACACTGGACCCTGTATGTATGTATGTATGTATGTATGTATGTGTGTGGACTGAGATGGACAATCCTGCTCCAGCCGCCGTCCTTCCCTTCACTCATGACCTCAATTTGACAAGATTGAATAAAACACCTCAATTTATCAGATGTCAACAAACAGGGATACTATAGGACCTAATCTCGTTGTCTTTGACCACCCCCCCACCCCGCTCTCTGTAAATCACTCATTCTGTGCTCTCCTTTGAGATAAATCAGAAGCCAAGAGGGACCCTTTTATATTTGATACGTTTTGTTTCATCACGCCGCCGCCTAGTTTTGCATGAATTTGATGGAATACAGTGAGTAGTCCATCTGGGAAGTTGGAGACCTTATTTGAATACAGCCAATAAAATCTTCCATAATGAGATAAAAAATGCAATCCAGAGTTTCCAAACTAAAGCATTTTCAAAAAGGTCTACATTTTAGGAGTTATGAAATGTAAAGTAAAAATAAAAATAAATAGTAGTGTGGACGCTAGGCGGGGACGTAGCATAGTTAACAAAAATGTATTAGGGTGGACGTAGCCTAATATCCTGTTGATATAACGGTTTTGTTGGCTAAAGGGGCAATTACTACAATTTAATAAGTTCAGGTTCAAAACTCAAAGCTATAATATAAGACTATTACATAATGAAAAATGATGTCCTATTGACAGTGTGATGAACCAAAGTTTGTAAATACTTAACACACCCAAAATTATTTTCCAGTAGTCTAACAGAAAACACAATTTATTTTCATCACTAAATGATGTAAAAGCCCCAGGAATGTACGGATGTTTTTACTGCACTTCAATATCCACCACAGCACCTGGGCTGAGCAGCTCTTCAACACAGTTTTAACTTTTAACCTCTGTTCTGCTTCTACCTCTGTAACAACCTGAGAAATGTCAATACACTGTGTGGCCAGAGATAATCAGATCTAAATATAGCCAACCCCATTGCAAACCTTGGAACCAGTCTCAGCCAACAGCTACCCCTGGCAAACAACTGGCCCTATCAATGAGCACAGAAGCTTCCTATCTCAGCCTTTTCCTTCTATACTGGAGGAGTAAAGGCACGTCAGCTGAGCTGTCATCATGTCAGAGAAAGGTTGGTTCATATGATTACACAATGAAATGGTTACATCCGACCATTGAGCAGGCACTCACCCACCTTCCCTCACGGAGGCTGGATTTTACACTGTCATGATCCCACCTGATTTCTGGTTGATCAGATGAAGGCAGGTAAAGGGAACTAAAGGAACAAGCAACCCACTGGTAAATCTCTGCACCGGCCCACAGACAAGTCCCTTTAATTCAGTCAAACTCTGCTGCTGGTGTGTAACTGACATATATTGCTGCCCTACGGTTGCCCTGAAGTGCAAAACACAAACGCAAATCAGAAAACACAACACATTAACAGAAAACGGAAAGGGTAGGTACTCCTAGCTGGTCTCATGTGAACACAAGTGGCAATTAGCTCAAATGGTAAAGCACTCGCTTTGCATGCGAGAGGTACTGTGTTCGATTCTCGCATCCGCCAATGTTTTTCATGTTAAACAGCTCACAGTGCATTACCGTCACCTGTAAAGAGACAGACAGCGCGTCCAATCAGCAACGACCATAACAACCCTCCCTTTCCGTTTTCTGTTAATGTGTTGTGTTTTCATCAAGAGAAAACACAACACATTAACAGAAAACGGAAAGGGAGGGTTCTTATGGTCATAAAGGATCATTGCTGATTGGACTCCAGTCCAATCAGAAGGTGGAGGTAATGCACCGTAAGCTGTTTCCCAACCGTCATTAAACGGAAGAAGAAGAAGAAGCAGCATAAGCAGAAGACCTAGTCACACTAAAGAAAACAACAGGGCCAGTTCTTCTGTACAACCCTGCTTCTTTTAAACGTGTCTTCAAAGTGCGCATACTCAT
>JAVQJD010066167.1:0-38989 GCA_036023655.1 Nannoperca australis | reverse complement strand
ACACACACACAGTCTGTCAATCAAATGTCCCATATCACTCCACATACGCAGCCCCCCCCCACATCTGAGTGAGCCCTTACCTCGAGATTCATGGAGTCGTACAACTATCAGTCAAGAACGGTAAGACGACGTTAGACGAGGATGTGAACTAGCTGAAGGGAAGTAATGTTTGTTTCCACAAGTCAGCGCGGCACGAACCTTGTGTTTTCATGCCCCTTTGTTGTGTGTTGTGTCTAGCCGTCTGTGTTCAGATTTAATCGGAGATGTAAATGCACGCAAAGAATAAAAAAAAAGAGAGAGAGAAATTACTTAAAAAGGCAAGCAACGTAAGCAAAATCTAAATAAGTAATTTACATTTTTGTGGCCAGAAAAACAGAAGAAAGATACAGTCCCAGACTCCAAATAAGCCAAACTGAAATATATATTTTGCATTATTGTTGGACTGTCTTGATCAGGTTTCCTACACTTTCCAGAATGACCCGTGGCCCGTACCACAACGTGAGATTAGAGGTTTAGACAGCCATCTTTGGGCTAAATTCAGGTTTTCTGGCATCAGGAAACTGCCTCACTTTTAACCGGCGTTGATCACCATGGTAACCTACGCTGCAAAGCTAACCTGCTTTAGACGAACAGATCAAAACCTGTCAACAGCCCGAATATAGACCAATCAGATGAGCAGGAAAGAAGAGTCATCATTCTACAGGATCCCCGATAAAGTAGAATAAAGAGACAAGAAATAAAAGAGCAATAGATATTTTTATAAATCAGCAGAATCCTTTTGTGGTTTGAGGTTTTACATTTCCACTGTGGTTTTAAAATAGAGCTAGGGGTGGGGATAGTTTTGACACTGAATAGATCATTACGATTACAGATTAGCTGCATTTTAACTGGACAAAGATTCTTTAATTCCAGAGCGTCGATGCTTTCACACTCTTATTTCCTCACTGCATACTCAGCATGACATGAGGTGACATTGTAATAATAATTGGAAACTACTTTTCATCTTCTCTCTGCTTTGGCAGCAGAAACATTACCTTTAAAGGTGTTTTTTTACAATGTGCATCACATATTCATAATAAGTTTGTTCATCATCAGATCAAAAAGCAAAACATCCTCACTCTCTATTAAAGTAGATAAATAATAATTCCTGCACTTATTTATAACCTTACTTTTGTAATTAGGAAATTATTTCTAGTGTTTCTGAAGCTTGTTATTCTATAGAATATGTAGAATTGAATTGTGCACAATATAAATCACATAATTGGAATATGTTCCAATTATGTGATTATATTATATACGTTTCACCTTAAACCCTTTCATCTCGTATCAAATTAAGTACTTCATAATTTTGTAATCGAGTTTTATCGATTCGTTGTTCCAGCCCTAGAATTTTTGCTAAAACAGTGTAAAAGATTAATTGCACTTCATTACTTCTTATATTAGCAGCAGATACTAATTACTTGTACTGGCAGGCAGTTAAATACTGAACAGTCAAGTTTAGTTCTGGATGATCTGTGTCGGCACTGCCCTTCAGTTGTGCTCCTGAGGTTTGATAAACTGTAGCTCAACAAAGAGAAACTGAATATACAGTTATGCTGCCAACTTGACCGGTCATAAAAAGCTCCACAGAGAAATGAGTCGTACAGCAGAAACTCAAAGCTAACAGGCCGAGCGACTCATCTTCTTACGTCTCAGGACACGAGAACATCCTGCGAAAGATCTCAAAACTGTATATGTTATGTTATAAATAGTGCCTGTGTGAGAAGCAGTAAGGCTCACCGTGGATAATGAGCTCAGAGTCTTTGTTGAGTTCGTAGAGGCGCAGCGCTTCTTCCAACTCCAGCTGAGACGACACGGTGCAGGGGTCACCTAACCGCAGGAGAGACACCAGAGGTCATTCACCACATTAAAATGCACACGACAGCAGGTTACAAAGAACGCTTTTACTACACTAACCTCGTTTGTGGAAAACCTACGTTTACTTGAATTCGAGTTCTCCTCCTCAAGATATATTTGACTGCCGTCACATGTGAAGTACACAGCTCAGATACAATATATATTTGCATCGACTGAGAGGACAGCCTTTTCTTACTTTCATGCCAATAAGGCAAAGTGAACTGAATTGAGCAGAGTAAGAAAGTACATCTGAATTTTACTAAATAGGCGCAAACATTTACTTTATTATTTAGTCAGACTTTTAGTTTCATTATGTGATAAATTCATAGATGCAACAATTAATTAAACAATATGTTTTTCAATTAATCTGCAATCTTTTGGTAATAGTTTAATGCTTTCATGGTATTTTAAAGACATTAAACATTTGCTAGTTTCGGCTGCTCAGATGTGAGTATTTGATGATTTTGTTTGTCACACATCATAATGAAGTAAATATCTGTGGGTTTTGGATTGTTGTTCGGACTAAGTCATTTGAAGATGTCCAGGTTACTCTCAAATGCACAGAACAACAAGACAAGCAATAAAGTAGAGACAATTAAGTGGGACACGTACTGTATTTCCAGTTCCCAGAACAAAAGGTTGTGAATGTAAAAGGTGAGTTATACAGTAGCAGAGTATGACATTTATAAAAAGGAATATCACGATATAATATCTGCAATGGTTAAACATCAACTGTAATACATGAACCTTAAGTAAACGTTGGAAACAAGTGAGTGGGTGTGAGTGAGAACAGTGCGGCAGTCGATGTTGCCATTTCAAATGGTTTCCTTTTAATTGTACAGGCCTATTTGTACAGTGATCAGCCTAAGTCAATAATTAAAATGCCACTCAGATGCAGACCTAATTATTTCCTTATCATTAACAGATAGAGTCAGGTGTCGGCGCGACACACACACGAAGAGGCAGCGTCTGCCATCGATTCTATTCTTAGTGCTCCACCTAAGTAATCACAACTACAAACCGCTGATTTTATAAATAGCTCGAGAACAGAAACTATGACACACAGTGTAAATTTAAAATGGCACAAACTGCTGGAGGTTGAGATAGAACTAGTGGGTGGACTGTGACAACCATCGCGCCTGGTTTCATCTTTACTGAAAAGTTTTAGGGTTTGAGAAGTGTCGTAAAGTTTGTGAGAATTTTTTTTTAAGTACATTTAAAGGATGGTTTGCTCACTAATGTAAGCTTTTTCCTCCTACATGGAGTTATGCACTGCCCCTTTAACTTTGCAGTGAACCAACAAGATTTGATTTTTTTTCCTGGTGTGGTTTGGTACCAATCTTACAGGATTGTTGAGGCTGCTACAAATATCAATATTTGAAAGTTTAAAAAATCTGATAATGATATACTGACTGATATTTTCTTTTTTTTTAAATCCATTAAATTTGTTTTCTGAAGAATATACTGGGCTGAACATTTTCCAGTTGAAAAAGAAAACTTGGTGGACAAACTTTTTAATATCTTTGGCACTTCTTATAGGGATGGATACAAGATACAACAAAAATATATAATTTGATTACTAATCGGACACATACCCGATTGACCTGTTTTTTGGATTGTGAGCACACGTTCATATGGAAAAAAACTTGTTGCAGCAAAGCCAAGACATTATATTGGCACGAATACAAGACAATATTGTTTTCTAATTCCAATTTGAAAAAAGTGTGGGTTGTATTATTAGTTAGAGGACACCAGATATTCTTACTGGATGGAAAGAGCGTGTTGGCTAGCGAGAGTCTTCAAGTCTTTTAGAGTTAGTTGGCCATAAAAGTCTTAGTTAGAACAGTTCAACCTGGAGGAGTTACTGGCAGCTCAGGTAATGTGTTTCACTGCCACAGAGGACTGAACGCTGGACTTCAGTCCCCCCCAGCTTCAGCTGGACTGAACGTTGAACAGGCTTTACTCTGCCAGCACCCTAGTACAAAGTCCACGTAATGTCCGACTGAACAGATCAGGTCAATGAATGGCGGGTGTGTTGAGGGCGTTTTCATCGTGCGACTGAGGATGAAGAAGAAAGGGTTACACAAAGACGCCAACGAGAATATCTGCTCACTGGGGAGATGACGCAAAAACTGTCAAAGTCGGTAGCTTCGTCCGCCATCTACAACGTGCTGCAAACAAAACACTGCGATTTCCGCAGCGTCCTTTTTGCGTCCAGTGGCCTCTAGATGTGTTTAATCTACTTGATGATCTTGTGAACAGATTTCACAGATGGAGAGAAACCGGAAAAGGATGGAGAGGTAAGAGGCAAGGGAGACTTACCTTCCTCGTCGATCCACTTCATGGTGAAGAGTTGGTCGTTGTCCATGGAGCACATGTCCCTCACCTCACCGTACAGACCCTCGAATGAGATGGACGGCTCAAAATGAGTGATCATGATGTCCCTGCAGAGAAGACAAAGGATTTGACAATTGAAGAAATAAAAATCTACCACTGCTGAATTTCTACAGCACAAATATTTTGCATTGAGGGAATGTATTAATTTCTAAAGTTTATGGCTTGTTCTATTGAGCACTGACTGACTAAGAGCTGTTTTTTATTTTTCACCATTACATATTTTAATATGATTTCACTCAACAAGAAATTCTGGGGATGTCTACAAATAGTGAATTTGACGTATTACCAGTGACAGGAAACCAATATGAAGACATGCTCCACAAACACCGAAACATACTCATTAGATATTTTCACGAGGGCTGCAACTGTGACGTATTCTCATTATCGATTAGGCCACAAAATGTCAGAAAACCGTGAACACTGCCCATTACAATATCCTAGAGCCCAAGGTCACATCTTATTTAATCCAACCAAAACAATAAAGATATTCAATTAACAATTATATTAAAAAGAGAAAGCCCCAAACATTCACATTTAAGAAGTCTGAACCAGAGAATATTTGGTACTTTTGTTTGAGATCTGACTTATTGATCAGTAAGTTACAACACTCCCACTCCCACTCCCTCCCTGTCCCTGATGCACTCAAAGGGAGAACTCTGGGGAACGCCAGACTTTTGACGGGGAGAGAAAGAGGTGAGAGAGCGTCCTTTCTTTACCCACAAAACACTGCTGTGTGTGAGTCACAGTCTCGCAGTCTGTCACATTTGTGTGTGCATTCATCTGTACAGCAGAATTGTGGGTGTGAGAAAGACGAGCGCGAGAAAGAGCGAGGGAGAGTGAGCCACAGACTAAAGCAGAATGAATCACGGGGCCAAGGTGGTCGGAGTTGTATTGACCGCTTTGGTTAAGGCTCACTGTCCACCACTGCACTCCATCAATTTCTGAAGAGCAGTCAGAAAATAAAGCCTTGAACACTTGGCGTAGTGCTTTTAATCAACAAGTACATCACTCTCTGCCTCTTCAGTTCACACAGACACTCAACCGTTACGGTGAGACACAAGGTAAGGAGCGTAACAGTGGCTGACGGAGGGCATCTGTATCCCTGCACATGGCATCATCTGCCCCTCAACATATCATGGCGGCGTTAGGATTGATGTCGCCTGCTCCAAAGCCCTCTGGCTAGCCTCTGCTGTGTTTACAACCCAAAGACGAGGGGGTGGGGTGGAGATGGTACACACATTAGATTTTACAGGTCTGCAGGCGACAGGGGTCTGAGCTCAGGCTCCACCAGTGGGGCGACATAATGGGCAAAAACAAGGGGATACGTATGATACAGAGGTGGAGTAAAAAGAGGGGGTGATGTGTAAAAGCAATCCCACCGGCCAGGGAGTGTCCCGCAAGGACTTACTCCCTTTACTGCCGTCATCAAAGATGGACCCAGTTTTTCATCAACTTGAGAGCTTTACAGCAGGACCATAAAATCCCAACACATGGAGTAAACAACACACACTTTCAAGGACATCTACTGTTCAAGTCCAAGGACAGCATAGTGTGTGTAAGGTCACTGCGGGGTCAGTCGCTGCCAGGAGGAGCAAAAATACAGCCAACAAATAACACTAGGCTGTGATTTATCGTCTGATATTTCAGTTTCACGTTGATGTTGAGCATCTACAGAGAGTGGTGGGCTTCTGCACAGCAGGCAGATATTAAACCCTCTCTGAAAATCCCACATCAAGAACGAATAAAGCACTCTGAGCAAGAATAAACTGACGTAAGGATCAGAATGATGCCTCCCTCTCTTTTCTCACCCTCTTCCTCCATCCTGCTGGTGTTAATGATTGCCCGTGAGGGGGCGGGGAGGAAGAGACTGGCACTCCTACCGCCTGATCACTCCTCTAGGACCAGCATGGCAGCTCCACTTCCTCCTAAAGCCCAGATAACGTCAGAGGATAGAGTGCATGAACACACACACACACACACACACACCTAAAGGTTCCCACACTGCCTGTAGACGATCCATGGAGCGACTTTAACTGTGTCACGTGTAGCTGGACCTGAGCTGTGGGTGTTCATTAAACACTGTGTGCCTACACACGGTAGTTAAAGTTTAGCCACGTCTCAGGTGCCACAAACAACAGCCTCTGACACAGAGACAAGCTCAGCTAATGGCTACAGCAGTTACAGGAATGTGGCAGAGATAACAAACTGATAAACATATATTACATTACGAATGTATTTCATCCAGGTGACTTTCATTTTTAAAATGCTGTTTTATGGGGTTTTAATTGCTGTCTAGTAGAGCAGTCAATCAGTAGAAAGTTGTTGATGTAAAATCATTTCGGTCATTCAATCAAGCAAAAATGCCAAATGTTTGCTGATCCCAACTTCTCAAATGTGGAGATCTGCTGTAAAGCTGAAACAGAAAAGGAATCTGCCATTATATTGACAGTAAATTAAGCGCCGTACGGTACATTTTCTCCTTTGTATTCTCAGCCCCACTCAGCAAGTTGATTGACAGAAAATTAATTAGCAACAAATTTGACAATAGCTAAATCACTTTAGGTCTTTTTTAAAAAGACAAAATGCCAAGAATTCTCCGGTTCTGGGAACTCAAATGTAATATTGTGATGGTTTTGTTAAGACTTCTATGATATTAAACTAAATACCTTTGAGTTTTGAATTGTTGTTCAGACAAAACAAAATTATGAAGGTCATTAGGAACTTTGTGATAGCATGTGGTGGACATTTTGCGCCATTTACTTACATTTACATTTTACGGGCCAAACAGATTCATCAAGAAAATAATCAGCCAGATTAAAGAATAATTACGTCATTGAAATGAAAGTCACAATAATTCTGCAGCTAGGCTGATGGTTTCTAACCGTTAATAAGATTTTAGCTAATAGTTTAATCTAAAAAAGAAACCTAAAGTCACGTTCAAACAGAAGGGACCTGTGTTAGACAAAGGACGTCGGGCTGTGTGATTCCTCAGGGTGACTAAGGCTGAAGGATTTTGCAGTGAGCGACTGGGAGCTCATCACTGGGGAGTAAGTGGGAGGAAGTGGCATTCCACACAGACCTGGCATTCCTCTGCTCTGTGCTGTCTTAAAGTACAGCTAAATTAAAGGAAGAAGAGGAGGAGGAGGAGGAGGAGACTGCTGGCCTGTGCCCCTAGCATCTGAACTACCGTGAGTAGGACTCTGCAGCTCCATCTGCCCGGCATGAAGCCATTCGTCACTGGTGAGCGCTCAAGCAGGAAGTAGGGCCTGGTCGCCTCGGACCGTCCATTTCTGTCACCACTGCTGAGCATGGTTGGGCCGCAACACCTTCACACAACCCACGTGCCCGCCTCCGATCCAGAATCACATGCTGGCACATATACACACTAATGTTTGATGCAACACACACACACAGAAGCAAATACACAGTGCTGATGTTGAAGTTTACAAAACAGCCACCCAGATGCACCCAATCCACAAAAAAACTAAACCTGAATCCTCCCACTCCGTCCCCCACTAGGGTCAAGGTGAATAAAACATAGACTGAAGGATGTTGTGGTCTCCAGGCAACGAGGCTCATCAAGCACAATAGCACCAACCAACCGCATGCCTGCTGAGCCTGAGACACTCGTGATGACAGACAGACTCGCGTAGGCATGCAAATACATGAGCTGTATTACACACAATGTGCACGATGCGTTGACGCTGCAAGAGAGACACTACATCACATTCCTGTTAGCAGCCGCTGACACTCGTTAGCTAGAATCGTGAGTGAAGATGCGTGTTAGTGGATGGTTGGGGGGGGGGGTATGCTAGAGGGGCTTTCAGAGGCAAAGTAAATGGCAAAACAAGGAACGCTTCCCGTATCTTAAACAAAGCCAAGGCTTGAAGCACTGACGCAGGCGGCAGGGTCTTTGAAAAGGAAGAGCAACTCCTTTCAACAGAGTAAAATAACTGAAATGCTCCGTCGGGCCGGTGTAATCCCAGTTTCCTGCCAAACAACATGCCTCGCACAGGAATCCTGAAGTTGATCTGGCACATACAAAGCCTTGTGTTAGTCGGTGTTGGCTACTCTGCAAAACAAAGTTTTTCTGGCCCGACATTGGTGACACACTGGCAGTCACATTCAGAAACCTGGCTACTGTATTAACGGCTCAATTCTGGTGAGCAATAACTTTTGAGTTGCATGTTTACTTTTACTTTAGAAATGGGCTGACAAAAAGTTTAACATTTGTGTGACAGTATCGTCAAAACAGAACTACGGTAAGCCGACTGGCAAACACGGATAGAGGAGACGCGACAGAAGACTGCTGCCCTAAGCCCACACACAAATTCCTCCAACTAGAAAAATATTTGATTAAAAACCTGACCAACTCGTCAACAAACACAAAAGACGCACTCTCTGTGAAACTCCTGGCTTGTCTTGTTTTAAAGAGCAATGGGTCTATTCGGGCAAAATAAAAAGTGTCATACAACATATAACTTAAACAATACCCACAACTGTATATAAAAGCTTTATCCATGTTCGCTGCTCTGCTTGTCAGCTGTCAAAAACACACCCGTGTGCCCCATTAAAACACAATACACTACTATAGGAAGCAATGCATAACAAGCTATCAAGGGAAACCTGTGATGCAAATGACACTGTTCTTAAATGAGAGCTATTAAACTGCCAAGCATCCGTTTCATTAATAGTTGAAATGAACGCCTATAGGAGTATAAGTGGGCACCGAGCATCTGTATTATGTAGCAAATATATCATTTCAAAAATGTACCGTCTCCATGTTTTTGTAGACAGTGATTACACACAGAGGTGTCACGTTTCAAGCAAAAACAAAATGATTGGGGGGGGGAACAATACATAAAAATATGACTTGGATCTCTGAGAAGCTGGGAAGAAAAGAAAATAATTGAGAAAATCATCAGGACATAGAAAAACAATCGTTAGTTGCTGCCCTGCCACACTTTCACTAGTACCTTTGTACAGTATCAGCACTTTCCAGTCATGTGACCAGTGCATTTGCAGCCTTCTCTCTATTGACCATCAGCCTGTATGAGAGCAAAATGAAGACGAGCCAGTGACAGGCTGAGACTGCTACAGGCTGACACCAATCTGCTGACGCTGGCAGCGAGCAACAACAGACGTGCAAACAGGAGAGAATGGACTCAAAAAGCAAACTATACTGGAAATAAATGAGCTGAGACACAACCACAGAGTAGGGCCATTGAGAGAGCAGCGTTTCATTTGGTAGTTGGATGTTTTTCAGGTTTAAAAGGACGGACAAAGAATCTGATCAGTAGCTGACTGGTTAAATGGAACTAATCAGTGAAATGAGCTGCTGTAGTGTTTGGATGGAAGAGAAACCTGCAGACTCTAAGGCCTTGAAGTTACATGGGGGAGAGCGATACATGTTTAATAGCGCTGCAACTAATGATTATTTTCATTACTGATTAATCTGCTGGGGGGGGGGGGGGGGGTTATACTTAATCAAAGCAAATCGTTAATCATGAAAAGAAATTATGGAAAAATGCCAATCACAACTTGGCGAACCCCAAGGCAACATCTTCAAATGTCTTGTTTGGTCTGACTAAAAGCCAAAAGTATCCAGTTTATTACACATAACAAATCCGCCCATTTCAGAAGGCGCCCATTGTAGCATCCTTGACTGAAAAACTGCAAATCGATTCGCAAAAATAGTTGCATCACTTATTCACTAGTGTAGATATTCATTGACCAACAATATTGTTATGCTTGTGCATGTTTTAATTTCATTGCTTATGAAGGTTTATAAAAGTTGTGTTGTTACAATTTTATAAAAGAAAATACACAGTAAGGAAACAGTGAAACAGCTGACAGTGGCTGAAACCTCTGTCAGCACCAATCTAAAATATTGATTAGGTGCTTCTCTAACTTCCTCCCATTCCTAACTTCTGCATGGAAGCAATGAAAACACTTTTGACATCCTGGCTTAATTCATCCCGAAAGCCAAACAATGACACTGTTTTACTGCATTCTCTCTCTCTTTAGATACATAACTGAGATTCTTCAGCAGCAACCTCATGGATACTTCAGATGCTTTGTTCTGTGAGATGCCACCTAATGATCAACATACATTTACAGTGCTCCTGAGGTGTGTCACGGAGTTAGTTGGAAATACAACCTGTCTGGCTGAGGTGACCCGCACTTCACGTTTTTCAAGTCTTGGCTGTGCTCCAATCACTGGCTCCATCACGCAGAAACAGTGGGGCAGGGAGTGGCATGACAACAACTGGGCAATCTAGGATTTCCATCATCACATCCAAGAACGAAACTAAAATAGCCTCTGCCAGGCACGACATGCCAAAAACTTTCCATACCCCATACGTGACATTATCAGAGATGCATATTACATTGATATTTATTTGTTTATAATGTATTGTTTGTTATGTGTCCAAGTTTCTATCCCCTTCAAATAGTTTTTCCCATCGCACTGTTATCCCTAATTGGGGTTAGGGCTTAATTTAGGTTCATGTTAGGCACCACTGAGATAACTACAGCTGAAACAATCAACAAGAAAAATAACCAGCAGCAGTTTTGATAATCAATTCATCATTTAAATCATTTAAGAACAAATGTCTGAATATCTTTGGGTTTTGTGACTGTTATAAATATAAAATAAGCTATCTGAGGTCAAAGCTGTGGTTTTCAGATCTGGCGGTGGGCATATTCACTATTTATTTGACATTTCATAGACTAAGCAGGTTATCACTTAATCAAAATAATAATAAATAGATGACCTGATAATGTAAATAATCATTAGTTGCAGGGTTCACAAATAAATGGGGTAACAGACTAACTGTATTGTGAGATTTTAAAAGATATGTTGTATTATATCACTCCAGCAGCATTTATGAAACTCTTGAAAATACCAGTTGAAATTGACAGTTAAGCTGCTTGGCCTCACACTGTCGGGCAGGCCAACCTGATGAACATCAACAACAAAGCTTCATTTGGCTTTCCATACCTCAACGGTTACCGGGATGTAATCGATATCAATAAAGATAAATGTTATGATTTCCTGTTGTCATGTTGCCCATCCCTAAATGGCATAACATCAGTCTTTCAAACGCATGTTAACTTGCCAAAAGTGCCAAGGGAAATGAATGCTAGTCAGTGATAACAACAGGCTAGGCTAGTCCTAGTATCAAACAGAGTTAGTGAAGTCTGCATCAAATACCAGTGACAGATAGTAGAACTAACAGCCACTGCTAGCAACTGTTAGCTAGCTGAGCTGCCACTTACTAGCTCCAAAGCTTTCCAACTGTGGCACAATCAACCTTTTAGCACCAAAAACGACTACATTTTGGTTGAATTCAAACCAACTACACCGTCTAGCGGACACATTTCTTAAGTTAACACAGAGAGCCTGGCTTTACACTGCCAACGCGTCTGGACAGTTTCACCTGTCTGTCCGCCTGAGCAAGTTTACCTAAACCCTGGTACCCAACATTAGCAAGCAGTTAGCTGGGTTAGCTAATGTTAGCCATCTGGTTAGCCACCTATTCCAAGTCTACAACTGATACTAGTTGCCTTGTTAACAAGATCAATGACATGCAGGGAGAAACAGTGATTTCTTACTCTTTATAATAAGCTTTCACGCGGACTTGGTGGGAATTCTCGCCGGGGTGGGACATGGTGCTGTCCCGCAACGTCGGCATCATAAGCTCAGTCGTGCTCAGTCCGACTCCCGATACCTCCCTTGCTTCTTTGGCTCTCTAGTTGTGTACCACACCCAAAATACTTTGTTTGTATAGTCCGTCGACACGCCGAGTAAACAACGAGGCAAGTGATGATAAAAACGAAGAATTTGCCCCACTTTAGAGAAACAAAAATAACATGTAAAGTAAAGAAAAACTTGCGGGGTCCGCCAAACAACTCCCTACTGCAAAGGCCTAACGACGGACGAGTCCATTGTCGGAATGCTTGGGGTGGCGCATACAGACATGAAGACATGTAAACTGACGTTGAAAAAATATAACGTAAAAACAGTAAAGTACACGGTTTCATACAGATTTTAGGTTACCAACGTATAACAAACCAGTCTAACGTGGTTAACATCTTCTAAAAGTTAGATATATTATTTGCATTCCGACTGTACCAACTGAAGATTGTATGTGGGTAAGTGATGCTTTCATGTCCAAACATCTTAGCTCGGACTTCGTAGAACCCCTCAAGACATGTCGCGCATTCAAGAGCGTTGGTTCGGAAATAATAAACATTGACCGATAACAAAAGCAAAAGCATTTGAGGTTTTTCCGTTTATTTTTAGAAATGGGTGAGCGACTTTGTGCTGCCGCCCTTGAACGAAGAGAAAAACGTGAACGTACCTACACACCATAATAACTGTTTACACAAACTACAAAATATGGAAACAATGGCTTTGAATGCTAACATTACTAACTTTAATACATTTTTTTACTAATTTAATGCAATGCAACATCGGGCTACATCAACAAAATATACAGTAGCATGAAATAAAATGAATATATAGAATCTATCTCTGCTGCTGACAATTATTGCTACGGCTTCCTTAGTCATTAAACATATGTTTTTTTTGCTGGTATGTTCAAAATACAAATTGCACATTATTTACAGTCCATTGTTAAAACATTTTGCTGTCTGGTTCACGCAGGTTCATGTGATACTTAAATATTTCCGACAGAACCTGAATACCACGTGAGAAGAGCATCCTTCGCAACTGAGAACTGGTTGTTGCTCCTCTCCTTGGATGAAACTCCCGAGAGGTCATGATGACCAGTCTCGGGAGAACTTGTCTTAAATGCAATGATTTCATTTGTCTTTTTTCTTTTCGTGTTCTCCTTAAAGACAGAAAGGAGAAACAGAAAGAGAGAGACTGGAATGGGAAACATTACCAACGTTTTCGGTCTTGGTTCTTTCTTTCTTTCTTTCTCCACCTAATTAGTTAATTTCAGTTATGCATTAATAGGCCTATGCATCATTTGTTTGTGAAGATATTATAAGATCTATACGGAGTAATTAGTTTGAGATTCAGTCCAAAGCCCATATGACTACCATTTGATTCGCAGTCCAATCTTCCATAATAGGAAATATTTTTAAAATAGCATTTACAAATGCTCCAAATTCCACTTTGTCTATTGTATAGGCTACCGATTTACTATTAATGACAATATATTGTCATTTCTTATGATGCATGAATTTAACATTTTAGAACAAGAATCTGCTGTAGAGCCCCTTTCACAGTAAAATATAGCCGACATGCAATGGGTTTCCTTCCTGTTTTATATATAATTAAAGTGAACTAACTGAAAGGTATTCTCTGAGAAAACAAGCCGAAAACAGGGAGGATTATTATACGGTTACTTAATATCTGTGATGTCAGCCGATGGTGTCTTGCATTTTGAAATAGTCTCCTGACGCATCTTTTTGAGAGATTTTCACACACAAAGCTTATAGAGTTCAAACCCATATCTTGTGTTTGTTTTTTTTGAGCGAGTATTTAAAGCCTTTCACCAAATATCGCCATAATACAAGTTGGCTAAATAAAAAGCAACGCAAAGCGAATAAAAACACGTTTTAACCCGTCAAACATCCCCGGGACAGTCCACGCATCGCCTCCCCGCCTGTGAAAGGTCCTCCCGCACTGCGAGCGGTGCTGTGTCAAGGTTTTATTTTGATTTTTATTGCCTGCTATGTAGCCTACCGTCTGATTTTTTTTTTTTTTTTTTAAATCTCCATTTTAGACAGTAGGTTGCCGACGCATCAGTAGGCTTCCTGACTGGGACAGTGTTCCGGGGTATGGTGAGCTCCTGATGGCCCATGTCTATCGATACCAGGCAGGTAACGCCGACAAGAGGTGAATGATGTGTGCATGCATAAAGCGCTGTCTGAGCGACGGGACGCAGCCCGACGGGGGGAATGACATCCACATTTTTTTGAATGTATCATGTCCATCCTACATTTTGCATTTAAGCTAACACTCATTAGGGATTGTTCAGGGTTTATCGAGAAGATCTTGCCGGCGTTTTAATTGGACAGGAACGGCTCTGCAGCAAAAATCTAGCAATATTCGAGCTGCTATAGAAGAACACACCATTAGTGATTAACCTCATGAAATATGGCTAAGAATGTCACACAAATATTTCACTCATATATATATATATATAGCTGGTTTTATTGAGAGGAAAACAAACCCTGCAGCTCTGTGGCACCTTTGTCTCTTTGCAGATGTGATTGTGGCGCAACATAACCTTTTCACACATTTTGAAAATGCATCAATTGTGTGAATGATTTACTTTTTTCATACATATTCATCAGGTCTTCACAACAATGTTTTCACAGGTTACGTGCAATGAATCCATTTTTTGTTTTTCTTCATGTTATCACAATAAGACGGTTCACTTATTCTTTCTTTATTGACAAGGCCGAGGGCAAACACAAGTTTAAGATGCCCTGAGTACCACAGTTTCAAATCCCACAAATATATAGGCTAAAAAAGAAAAGAATAGAATTGTTTAATACAGTCAGTACATAGATTTATATAGATCTACTGACAGGTTATTATGAGACAAGAGTGTATTGTGTGTATTTCTGCACTGGATAGATTATATTTAAAATGTATTATATATGTGGCTTGATATTCCTTTTTATTTATGTGCTTTTGGGGTATATTCCCTTGAGTGAATAGTAAGTTAAAACCAACCTGAATTGAAATGTCATGAAGTATATTTTTCTCTATGTATCATGAATGAATACATTATGATTCAGGCACCCTCTCTGTAGACAAGATGTTTTTACTATGTAATTAAAATGTAAGTGTAGACTATTCTTTAATTATAATATGGGTTGATTTAGGCTGCAGTGAACTCAAGCAAGATCACAGAGATGCCTTTCAATTATGGCCAAATTAAAGTCTAACAGTTTAGTCAAGGTTCCTCAAACCAAGTGTCCTCAAAGTGTGATGGAGTATATTTTGTTGATGTAGATTTGCATGTAGGACACCGTCTCTATCATGTATTAAGGTAACGTATTTTGCAGCACAAACAAGAGTAAGCAGTTATTTCCGTTACCCAGATTTAACTGAAATTGGGACTGTTTTATTTGACTGCCTCCTGTTAATTAATATCTATTTGACTTCCACAGTTTTCCCATTACTGAATCTGTGTGTGACCTGGGAGATGGATAGACAGAGCCCAGGAGAGAAGCAGGCAGACGCTAACAGGACTGTGGCCACCACCACCACCACCACCACCCCCATCACATCAGCTGCTGTCACCATGGCAACAGTTGGCTCCGGCAGCACCACGTGCACACAGGCGCCCTCTACTTCCCTCAGCATCATCTCACCTGACAGACAGGCAGTCCAGGTAATAGACACAACCTGGGACCTCTGCATGCACTGACTTGACTGGCAGACAGTCCAGGTAATAGACAGCACCTGGGACTTGCATTGTTTCACTTGACAGGCAGGCAGGTGATTGATGATCCCTTGTAACTCTAAGACAGCCAATACAGAACATTTACATTTTGCAAAATGAAACATAGGCAGTACAGAAAATAGATGGTCGTCTGTACTGTTGTGAATGTTTTTTCACAATAAGTTGGTATGTTGTTTAGGAAAGAGGTTACTCAATAACATATCTTTTGTTAATTCCACCAGGAGTTATATGTTATTTTTAAAAAGTGACTTTCATATAAAGCTTACTACACTAAAGTGAAATCAAATAACAAATATGGTTCTTTCATAAGAGCTTTAAATATTTCAAGCCCTTAGCCATCAAAATAAAAATATATTTTACAAAGTGAATCTTCATTATATGGGAATATTCCAATCCCAACATCAGGTAATTCATTTCTTTGAAAACAAAATTTGTATTCGTCCGTGGAATAATAGTAAAATTACGAAAATCCAAAAGAATAATAGCCTTGTGCTGCAGAAAGTGGACTGAAATTCATTTGTAAAGTGTTTGTCCATCATGGGATCCAATAGGTGATCCAGCAAGCCATCCACAGACCTCAGAGCATGGCAGCCCAATACCTGCATCAGATGTACGCAGCCCAGCAGCAGCACCTCATGCTGCAGACAGCAGCCCTGCAGCAGCACCAGCACAGCCCCCATCTGCAGAGTCTGGCCACCATCCAGCAGGTCAGATGGTGTCTGTCATGCGTTAGCGCAAGCATGAAGCGCTGTTTTAAATGAGCTACAGGGTGTGTGAAATCTCTCCAATGGTTTTTAGGCTTCAGTGTGTCAGAGGCAGTCACCTTCTTTATCCAGTGGCAGTTTAGTTCATCAGCCTGCTGGTGTTTCCCAAAACTCAGTAAGTATCTGTGTTACCGCTCTCATCAATCTGACCTGCTCTCAGAACAAATAGCGTCTTTCTTTTATCATTATGTTCATCACGCCGTCCCGAATCCAGATCTCTTTACCAGCATCTCCAGTGACAGCCCAGCTAATTGGCCGAACCCAAACTTCCAACTCCACTGGTGCAGCGACCACCATATCCCAGCAGGCCATGCTCCTGGGAAACAGACCGGCCAACTGTAACCAAGCTCAGATGTACCTTCGGACTCAGATGGTACAAACCTTTTCAAATATCTCGAGCAGTTTGTCATACTGGTACTTTGAAACTGCATGACTCCTTTGCCATTTTGCTATTTCTATTTTTACTGAATGCGTTTTCACATGCAATGTCTTTATTTCTAACCAGCTAGCCACCTGCCTCTCCCTGCTTTTTGCTTGTCTTTTGTTAGCTTATTCTAACCCCCGCAGCCACGGTGGCTGCAGTTCAGTCAGACTTCCCTGCCATCACCTCCTGCTCCTCTTTACCTACCTCCTCTCAGGTACAAACTTGGCCAGGCACAAAATTACAAAATGACCACATTGCAAAATGAAAAGATATGTGGAAAATACGTAAGTGAGAAGAGGAACTATTAATAAAGTTGCAAGAAAGTACAAGGTAGTGAAGGGCTGTCGACTGCAAAACCCACAGCTTTCAAAAACAGCATAAAAGTGAGTTTCTTTTTGCGTATGTTCAGGTGCAGAATCTAGCTCTGCGTGCCCACTTGCCTGGAGCTCTGGCTACAACCCACAGTGTGATTTTAAAGCCATCCGCCCAGTCCCAAGCTGTGACTCCAACCGCCTCTTTATCCAAGACATCAATCTGCGCCCTGAAGACCAACCAGCTGAATGACACCTCAAAAGAAACCGGACCCCAGATTCTAACCCCAGGTGGGCTAATGTGTTCGAACACTGAGGTTTTAAGGTTTCATATAATAAATAACAATAAGTCTGCATATATACACTCACAAAGAACAGCAACCAATCAATTAATAAAGAATAATACCTGGGAAGGGGTGGGGGGAGACATTTCGAAGGCCCCTTCAGGTAAATTACAGATAACACACACTGTAAAGTTGGAATAGATCATTTGTGATATGTGTTTTGTGTATTTCTCCGTTTTCATTCCTCATGTCCTTTGCATGCATCGCTCTCCTTGCAGCCCACTCTCCGGTGCAGACCCACGCTCTGGTCAAGCAGCAGCAGCAGCAGCAGCAGCAGCTGTCCTGTCCACCAGGCCAGCGGGTGGCGCACCACCAGCTCTTCCTCCAGCAGGCTGCAGGAGGAGCTCCAAACCACAGGCAGCTCCAGCCCATCGCCCTCAGAGTAGCACCCCAAGAAACCAACTTCAACCCTCTTCCTCTTTCAGTTAAAAGACTGATCACTCCCAGCACCCAGTCACAAACCAACAATGACCCCCGAGCCCCTTCTTCTTCATCTTCTTCTTCTCCGTCTGCAACCAGCGTGTTTGCATCTTCAGCTCAGGCCTCAATCCCAGCTGTCACCCTTCAGCCTCAGCCTCCTCCTCTGGTGGCCGCTCCGCAGCGTCGCACCTCATTCCCGCCGGTGCAGAACCAGCCTCCACCTCCACCTCCACCTCTGGTTCTCCCCAGGCTGCCCCAGAACCCCCCAGCCTCCCTCCACAGGCTGTCCCTGCACTCGGTCAGGGCTTTGGCCGTTCAGTCGGGGCGGGTGCTGCTGACAAAGCACGACCTGCCTGTAGCAGAGGCTGTGGCCCCGATGCCCTACCAGAACCTCCCCCCTCCGCAGACAGTGGCTGTTGATCTGAAAATGCATCCGGTCAGACGCAATGAAACAGCAGTGGTGAGTCGTCGTGGTTATTTCTAAAAGCTTTGCTTGTTCTCAGTAACTGTTATTTTAATCAAGGGCTTGTGGTTTGAATTTCAGTCGGGGCAAACATGCAAAGTGAACGGACTGAGCTCCGAGGAGAGGAAAGGTGAAGGTCCCCCCGGTCCACAGAGAGACATGACCCCTACGCCTCTCATTGTGCCTCCTAAGCAGAATGGTGCAGGTAAAATATGATAATAAAAGAATAAAATAGGAAAGAAAGTCAGACTTATTAAAGTTTCCTGAAGAAATAAACATTACTGGAATAAATCTGGTATAACTGGTAATGTTTCTTCCTGAAACACCCCTCCGTTTTCTTTGCTGCCTCTTGTTGTTCAGCAGCCATGGCTTCATCCTCCATCATATCCAGCCGCTCAGTGATCAGGTCACCAGTGGTAGAAGAGGTGTCCCAGCTCACCAGCACCACCACCAGCTGCAGCAGCAGCAGCAGCAGCAGCAGCAGCACCAGCAACCCTCCTCCTCCATCTCTTCCTCTGCCTCCTCCCATCCTGCCAGCGGCGGTCAGAGGCCCCAGCCAGCCCCCCTCCTCCCCAGCCAGCCTGCCAGGAAGCCCTGACAGGATCCTTACAACCCACGTCCTTACTCACCTTGTCGAGGGCTTCGTCATCCGAGAAGGCCTGGAGCCATTCCCGGTAATTTCGATTTTAAAAGTTATAATAAAAGCCTTCAAACTGACGTTGTGTCTTGCAGGTTTGTTGTTTGGTGGTATATATCTCTTATTATTCTTGGCGTTTCTCCACGTTTCTATTGTAGGTCCCTGCTCGGATTGTCTGCATCTAATTAAATCCAGCTTTCTTGTGAATTTAACCAGGAGTCCAGGAGGCAGGGGAAGAGGCTGAATGAGAGTTTGTCTGAAGATCTAGATCACAACATCATAGCTAATTTGCCGTCCTTGTCTCTGCGATTAGCATTAGCATTTAGTAAAATATAACTTAACTTTAGTCAAATGACTGTAATCCAATGACTCCTGTATCCACACAGAAGTCACATGTCTTTGCATGTCAGTGTGTGAGATCCAATGTTTCTCAATTCACCTTTATGCACCTTCATGCAGGTGGTGTCTACCTCGCTGCTAGCAGACCAGCAGGCTTCACTTCCTGAATCCCAGGAGATACAAACCAACGGGGAGGCAGCAGAGGACAGTCCGCTGGATGCTGACCAGTCGGATTCAACTGACTCTGAGATGGAAAACGATGGTCCTACAGCAGATGGTGAGGTGGTGTGTGTGTGTGTGTGTGTGTGTGTGTGTGTGTGTGTGTGTGTGTGTGTGTGTGTGTGCGTGCGCGCGTGTGCGTGTCACTAACAGCTGGTCCTCTGAAGTTGCAGACCTGGGGGAGAGTGTGGCAGGTGTGCTGCAGTGTGAGTTCTGTGGGAGCAGAGGTTACGCTCACACGTTTCTGCGCTCCAAACGCTTCTGCTCCATGACGTGTGTCAGAAGGTAAATCAATAACACACACACATCGAGATGAGATCACCACGTCTCTGGTTCTCAAGATAGCGCGCTACACATCAAGCATCAGGCTGATTCTCTGAAACTATGTCAATCCAGTAATAAAACGGTACAAAACTGCATTATAGAAACAGTAAAATTATATTTGACTTGATGCTAAGTTGAGGTTCAGTTTCTTGAGCAGTCTCAGAGTTAAAAGGACAAAAATTGACACACTATACTGGCAAATAACCAGTCCTGCTCTTCTGTTGTTAATTTAATAATAAAGGATCGGAGTGGCAATTTAATATATTGTCCCATGAAAAGACCAAAACCAACAACTGATTGTTTGCAATAGTCTGTATTGTTTGTGTAGCCAAAGCCTGAAAAGCTGCATTGTTGTTCAAAAGCTACTATAAAAAGAGCCACACTGTTGCCCTGGGTAACATGTTTCTTCATTACCATGAACACACACTGTAGTTTATTTTGAGTCAATCCCGCAAACACCGTCCTGCTGCGAGAAATACTGACAGCAGTTCCCAACAAATGCACTATTTCCTTTCTGTTTTAGTAACGTTTGCTAAAACCTACAGCGTCCAGCTGTTTCAGGAACTCACTGAGCCTTTAAAAAAAATAAAACAATGTATTTGTGATACATTTTAATGATTAATGTTCTCACACACAGTGTAGGGGAATATTGAGGGACTGACTAACACGTTGCTGGTTTTTGTCTTTTTATAGTTTTTGCCGACAATAAGAAAAATGTAGAATAACACAACGCAATACATTTTGGATGAACATTATTTTAAATAGCAACTCTGAGTTGGGTATTTCACTTCACTCCAGAGTGTAGTCCAGCTGCTCAGAGATCAACAAAACATTGCTTGGAACCTGATGCAAAAGAGCATCCTTCCTTGTATAAATAAAGATAAACAAATGCAGCATTACGTTTATTTCCTCTAGACAAGTAAACAGTGGGAGTGAGACACGTCATCTGACATCTGGAAGCCATTTAGCTACACTAAGAAAAAGTCTCAAGTGTATAATTTGTCCCAGGCTTCCCTTTGAGTCTCCATCCAGAGCAGCATCAAGTCCAGATGCACAGTCAAATGACAAATGTCTGTCTGTCTGCACTCAGTACACACAGGAAGGGCTTTTTGGACTTCGAGAATGACGTCATGACTGCAGTGCCACCGCTACATAAATGTGACTGTATGAACTGCGACTGACTGTCTTGAGTCTGTGTTTAGGTTCAGTGTGAGCTGCACTAAGCGCATCAGCATGCTGAGAGCGGGTCGCTGGGGTCACAGGCCCGTCGGCAGGAGAGGACGACCCCCCAGCAGAGTCAACGGAGCCTCCAGAGAACATTTTCTGAGACAGGTCAGGTGATATGACCTGTTGCATGGAGCTAAAATGCAGAAATGCTGCAGGGATCACAAGTCCTGCTGTCTGCGGAACAGCAACGTTTGTGAACACATTTTCAAAATTGTACATTAACTATTTAAAATAGACAGGATTCAATTTGTGCCTCTTTCCATTTAAAGTGACCTGAACATTTCCACACGAAAAAACAAATTTAGAAGAGGAAAAAATAAACAGGACCTTGTGTGTCAGAATTGTTTCTTCTGAATTTTTGAATCCTGGTGATCATCAGATTTATCTTTCAACCCCGCATGGGTTCCCGACCCCAAGGTTGGAAACCACTGGTCCATAACACAATTTTCCATTTTCCGTCTGGCCTTACTGACTTGCTGCAGAATCAAATTGAATCAAAATGTTTTTGTTTCTACGGAGTTAAATTAAGTAACTCTACTACTACCAATAAAAGCAAGGGAATCAAAAAAATACTTTTCTATGGGACTTTTCGAGATAAAGTTAAAAATGCAATAAACACCAGAATGAAATTGTGTAATGAAAAAAAGCAATAATGAAGATGATGAAATAATAAGACAATTAAATAAAACAATTAAACAGTAAAACAATTTTAAAAACAAAGCAAAGTAAAAGCAAAGCAGGTAGGAGGAGAGTTAAAATGGCCAAAGTTAAATGTAGTAAATGTAAAAGAATACATTATCATTAAAAGTTATTTTAAGATGTTAGAAATTTGGCTTCAACGATGCTTCATCCTTAAAATAACTTTGTCCCCAACGCACAAACAAGATTCTGTCGCATAAATTCAATCAAATGATATTTAAGTTTACCTGAAATAATTTTTATAATATTAGTGGAATAATGGCATATCTTAATGTTTTATGTTAATATAAAAGCCACTAAAGCAGCATAGATCATAATTTGATGCTAAAACTTTTAAATATATGGAAATGAATGCAGAATTCACATCCTAAATCTTATCTGAGATCAGGCTAATACCTGGTTCACCTTTTAATGTAAGTAGTCTTCACAAAAACACATCTGATGGTCTTTGTGCTCCGCAGGCTCACGGGTCGTTTGGCTCGGAGGCGACCCGGCGAAGCTCCCTGAGAGAGGAGGACGAACAGGAGGAAGAGGAGGAGGAATACGAGCCTCCCGTTCCCATGACAACCAGGCTGCGCAAACAGGCCGAGAGGGAGCGGGAGAGGGAGCAGGAGAGAGAGCAGGAGAGAGAGCATGAGCAGAGGATGACGGAAACAATCAGTGTTTCTGATGGAGATGGAGATGGAGAGGAGGAAGAAGATGTCGGCTGTCCGTCTCAGTGGAACGTAGAACAAGTGTTTTCTTTTATCAACTCCCTGCCAGGTACTGCTGGGACTTGAATGCACCTTTTGTCTGAAATGGCAGATATAGTTGCATACTATGTGTGCTGGGGTAGGAATGTAAGTCAGACCATGGCCAATATGTGTAATTTAAAATAGGGCGTCACGGTGGCATCGGGCTAAAGACACATACGGAACCCTCTCGCCTCCCACATTTCCTGTCTCTCAACTTTTTTCTGACAATCAAAGGCAAAAATGCCCCCCCCCCAAAAAAAGCACCTCTGAAGAACAAATAAAGCAGAAATTAGAGATTTCTTCAAAAAAATATAACCCAACCATTTAATCTTAAACACCTCTTAAAGGGTTCTTAGTCAGGTGGCGTTGATGGTTAACATTTTTATTACTTTTACTTTCTACTTTACAAGATTACTTTACTATATTTCTTACAATTTGAATTTATGTATGTAAGTAGCACCCTTTAATTCTTGCCTTCTGTTAAATCGTGGAGGCGCCCACTTTTACTACAAAATAAGCAGCTTTTCCTTTTATATACATTTCAAACATATGTTGCTGCCTTCAAGGACATTAAGCAAATCACCTCCAGTGCATCAAATGAATACTGCCAGATGGTCATAACAGCAAATGTAGCTTTAAATAAATAAATAAAAGCTGGACGTCCCTCTGTTTGACTTAGTAACAATGCATATGTTGTTGTATAAACTCTGTATTTGTAAGTTAAGCATAAATAATCTCAGAGATTTAAAGATCATAATAACTAAGTCATTCTGCAAATATCAGCTAACAAAATGCATCAATATGAACAAGGGACACATGCTGTTTTTGTTCTCCTTTCTGCAGGAGGTCAGGATGTAGCCGAGGAGTTTCGCTCGCAGGAAATAGATGGACAGGCTCTGCTGCTTCTAACAGAGGACCACCTGGTCAGCACCATGAACCTTAAACTGGGACCTGCACTGAAACTCTGCGCCCACATTAATTCCCTGAAGGACGCATAAACAATTAACATTCCTGCTCTCCAAGGACGGACTTGTGTTGACCTGGACCGGGATGAAGGGAAACAGAAGGACGGTCCTTTTGACAACGGGGAAGCACCGCCCGTCCTGAAACGCAAGAGATCATGTTGAACTGAAATCGTGAATCCACAGACTGCGGGTTTCCGCCGAGACCACTGCCAAGGAGTCCACACGCGGTCACAGCTGACTTTAACACACGGCGGAGCGGCTCTGTCCGTCTCCTCTTGTCGTGCAGTCATTAGAGTGATCGTGGAAGTTTGGCTCCGGATATCCATTTGTTTCAAAATGGCTTTTAAAAGTTCTTTGTATCATTTGTAAACCACCCCCCGCCCCCCCAACCACTTTACATTTACACTATCACATAAAGATTAAAGGATGCAGTCAAAGTTTACAGAACAGACTTATCTCACGGAGGACATTTTGCTACACTTGTCGTCAGCAAACAAACAGCTGTGAGGACTTACGGAAGCAAGCTGACGACAAGGTTGTTATTTATTAATTATTTATTAATGACATCGTTAATATACAAATAAAATCATTATAATAATCTCTACTGCTTTGTGGTTTTGTGTACAAAAAGTGCCAAAACACCAAGAGAGCCTTACTGAGTCAGGATCTACGTTAGCTATCGGACAGCAGTACATGTGACTTTGTATATATATATTTATGTCTGTATATTTAGTTTGAATTTGTACTTTCCTTTTGGTCACCGTCAGTGTTTTGCAGCTAATATAAAATATGAATTTTCTGAAGAAAGTAACAGCAGATTAACTTATCTGTTAATAACATAGTGTGTTTAAAACCATCCTGTAAAACATCTGAGCGGTTCAGACTCTGCTCCATCTCTCCCACTAACTTACATGCATAGACCTGCGGACTACATAATACAGCCTCATCCGTCCTGTCGCAGTCTAAGAGCTTTATTATTTTATAACACATTTGCTCTCATGTAGCATATTTGTAGCACATAGTTCTATTTAATCAAACAGGTGAGGGGTCAGTAGATGCCCAGGGCCCCCTTACACGATAAACCAGGTCATGCATACGGATTATTTAAAATCCCTCTGCTCTGAACTCCAATCGCCTTGCTCAAACGTTAACAAGATGTTCAAATGAGACTTTCCTCTCAGGACCAGTCGACTCAGACTGTCAGGCGGTGACATAACTGTGGCGTATATGCTAATGTTCAAACAGCTTTTTGAACATCTGGTGTATTTTGGTGAACTACCACCAGAGATACTGAGCTGTATTTGCACTGAAAATGTAACTTAAAAGTACACAAGTATTAGCAGCAAAATGTACTTAAAGTAACCTCATAATGCAGTATATATATTATTATTATTATTGATACATCATTGTCTAAGCATTTTACTGTTGTGGCTTGTGAAGGTGAAGCTAAAAAAAAGTAAAATCTTGATCTGTAAAGTAACTACAGCTGTCAAATAAATGTAGCGGATTCTAAAAAGCACAATATTTCTCTTTGAAATGAAGTGAAATCAAATGGAAACAACTCGGGGAAAGCACTCAAAATTGTACTTAACTTACTTGAGTAACTGGAAAACAAACTGGGTGTAAATGTCAAACAGAACACGTATTAAGGTGAGGATAAAGTATAGCATCACAAGACAAAAACTACCATCATCAGCGAGCACAACACGGCAGTAAGAACCTCATTTCTACATAACCAAGTTGTTTGCGTGCGCTTAACACAGAGGCGAGATACAATGAAGTACAAGTGAGATTAGATCCCATCCACACACTAACATCATCACAGGAATGCGACCTGGTGACAGTGATAACTTTGTTTATTTGAAACAAGTCCGGACAGTTCATCTTTACGCTCAAGAGACAGATTAAAATATAATTTGGAACATTGCTATAATAGTTTTAAGTGCAAATGAGTACATTTATCAACCGACTATATCGTACACTTTCTTTGCTGTACATGGGGAATGTGTTGCCTGGATGTGGGACGTATCGATGGAATGTTTTTGAGTGTGCAGGGACGTTCGGGAGAAAAACGGAAACACTAACAAGAGTTACAGTTTACAGAGAAAGTTTCCATGCACACTATTTGGTTTACACTGTGCAAAGGTTTCTTGCGTTTAAGACATTGATTGAGCAACATCAACGTGACAGAAAATGCTGTTAACTCGATGGCAGATGAGGCAATAAGGTTGATCAGTTTACAGGCACTGCAAAGATGAGTTTATACATTCTTAATCTGGTAACACTTTATTTTACGGGTCTGGAAATTTGGATTTATTTCCAAATATTTTCCTAGGAGGGTTTCCTGGAAAGAACAATGTAATCTGGTACTAAGATAGAGAGTGACCTTCCAAATGCTAAGCTAGCGCAACCTTGAGACTTTTAGTCAAGAGGAATACTCAACACAACTAACTAAAATAACAGTTTCAGACCTGTTATTACACCCAAATACATTTTTTCCCCATGAACCTTTCAAGAACAGACCTGTAAAATAAAGCTTTACCCCAACAAATCTTTCTGTTTTCTACGCTGAGTTTATGTTTATTGCATCCTTTATAGTCGACACTCTAACCTAACCCGACACATGAGAGAAGTTTGATGTCAGTCTCAATTGAATCTGAAATGTAAGTGGATAAATAAACACCCCTGAACTCTCTGTGCAAACTTTCTCACACAACTGGCCAGTAACCTGAGGCAAGAGGCTTTTACAGCACTAGTGAATTCAGATGTACTTAGGTTCCTAAAAAGATAACAAAAAATAAACAAACGTGTTTTCCATCTGCAATCCTGCCAAAAGCAAATAACCGTGTTAACTTCGATGCATGACAGTCAGATGATAACAGCACGTAAAATCGCTAAAATTATAAATAAAACGTATAAAAAAAACAGGAATTAGCCTTTTCATGGGGGAATGGGTTCAACATATTGTTCTCTCTGCTTCTTGCTGGTTCTCTCAAGCATGACCTAAAAAGGGTGGAACATTTTTCCCGATGGGCGGCGGCGGCGGCGGCAGCAGCTTATGATGATAACTGACCCGCTCAAGCTCCACCGTGTAAGACGCGCAGAGAAGACGGGCAGGAGGATACTTGAGAATCAAAGTGTCATGGCTGAACGTCGGGCCCGACTCAGGGCATGCCGCCCGAGCCGAGGCCGTCCTTCTCTACAGTTATGGACTTGATCAGCTCCTCCACCCAGCGGACCTCAGAGGCCACCTGCTCGGCCAGGACGTCGTAGCGATTTTCCAGGCGCCCGAACTTGCGCTTGAGGATGTTGGCGGCCTGCATGGTGAGCCGGGTCTCCTCCTGGCTCTTCTTGCGCTGGGCTTGGGTGCGCTGCAGCTCTTGGCGGATGTGGCTCAGGTCGCTGGAGATGCTGTGGTTCTCCTCCTTGTACCAGCCCTCCTTCTCCTCGTATATAGACAGCAGCGCTGCTACGTCCTCCCGGCACGAGCGCTGGTTGCGCTCCAGCTCCCTCAGGCCTTCCTCTGCTGCCGTGATCTCCTCGAGCACCTGGGAGAAGCGCTCGAAGTTGACGTACGTGTTGTTGGGTGGCATGCTGGAGTGGGACTTGATGGTGTACTCCTTCAGACGAGTGGTCTTCAGGCGTCGGCGCTCAGGCTTGTGGTCTCTCTCCTCCTGGCGGACATTTCGCCTCTTGATCACCTGGAGAGGGAAAAATGTAAAAGTTGTTAATATGGACTCATTTTGTAGCATCTGAATGTTGTTGTTTGAGGCAGATACCAAAACGTGTCTCGTCTTGAACAAGTTTCTTGATATGAATAGACATTTTCAGCAGCTGAGCACCTCGCCTAAACGGTCACACGAGTGGGACTGTCACGCCACATCAGCAGATAAATAAAACACTCACCTTAATCCACGGGTGTTCAAGACTGTCGTCAATCGTCATTCTCTTCCTGAAAAAGAATATAATCCACCAGTGAGAAAATGACTTTTATATGTCTACATTACAGAGCGTCTCTTCTTTCCTTGTGGCATAATATCCGAAGAAGTTCTTACTTGGGATCCTTGACCAGCAGACGGCGTATGAAGTCCTTAGCCAGCTCACTTGTGTTGCTGAAATACTCCTCGTCGAAGTCATAGTTGACAGCGGAGATGTTTGTCAGGGTCTCCTGCTTGGTCTCTCCCAGGAACGGTGAAGCGCCACTCAACCTGCGGGAAACACAGACCAACGGCTCTGCGTTAGAAAACCCAAGGGTGAGGGGTGAAGTGCCGAGTGCCATGTCGTGATGGGAAACATTACTCACAGGATGTATGTGATCACCCCGATGCTCCTGCAGAGAAGAGAAGGACCGAACATGAACGAAAACTGTCACAGGGGTCGTTACACAGCTTAAGAGGAGGAAAAAAAAATACAAATAAAAACATGTTGACGTCTTACCACATGTCCGCCTCCAGTCCAAGTGGCTCATAGTTGACTATTTCAGGCGCTGCAAAGCACAGAGGAATGAAACTCTTTAACTCGAACCAGATGTGGACATCTGTAATGCACTATCATCCACTGACAAGGTCTCATTTACTTGTGGGCACACGCCAGCACAAGGACTGATTTTAAAGTGGAACATTTGTGCTCTGTGAAAAGGACGTTCGGTGGGGGAAAGAAAACACTATCTCACCAACAAACTCCGGCGTTCCAAAAATGTTCTTGAACTCGTTTCCCGCTTTAATCTGATGAGCAATCCCAAAATCAATCAGCTTGATCCTGGGATTGGGGACGTTCTTGTCCAGCAGCATGATGTTCTCGGGCTGAAAGATACAAACAGTGAGATACAACACATTAGTGAGAGAATGAGGTTTTGATACGAGTACACGCGTAAACAGACAGCTAAGAACAGAAGAAAGTCACCAGGACACGGAAACAACTATTTTTCGATCCTCTGTGGTGATATCAGTCTGTAGCTATCTCATCATACACTGGGCCAGCAGCGCTGAGATCACACAGCTTACTATATGCCAGTAAGACTTGGTTTCTGCCAGTGGAGCATGCCACAAGTAACGTGCTGATTCAAAGTGCCAGTGAAGCAGCAACAGCATTAATCCACAGCGGCATAACACTAGATGTGGAATATCATCACCCTCTTTCCCCTCATGGAGTCGCTGCACTGGGATTTATCATCTGAACCAACTGCACAACTGTAGAAACTAAAATAATACGTGTCATGCTGCTAACAGTAGAGTGGCCATACATTAACATGAAATTAAAACTGCGTTATGAGAAATACTGCTCGGAATTTGGTTATAAAATTATCTTTATATTCTTTGCTTTTTAGTTTAAGGTAGCGTATAATGTTGTATGAAGGGTGCTATATAAATAAAGTTTTTATTTGATATAGATTAAATGTGGGTCTTAAAACTTTTATTATAATTTACTGACACAATTTTCTGCAATTATTTGACTGTTACCTTCTCGAAATCAACAATGAAGGCAACTCATCTGATTGGTCATCTTGTCCATATGACTTTGAAATTAATGCAACTTTTTTTTGTGTCTTAAAGCCCCAAAATATCATTTTTTTGTATTATTGATGCAAAGGATATTCAGCCAAACAAATGATCTCGCCAGTATCACCAAGAGGAACTTCTCACTAACACGTGAACTAAGACTGCCGGCCCAGAGTCTCTAGCACAAGCCGCCTTAACCACACGGACCGCTGACCTTGAGGTCAAAGTGAGCGATGCGCTTGGAGTGCAGGTACTGAACGCCGTCCAGGATCTGCTTTAGAAACTGCGTGGCCTCCTCCTCCGTCAGAGATTCCTTCTCAGCCAGGAAGTCGAAGAGCTCCCCTCCGGACACCAGCTCCAGGATCAGGATCACATCCGTCTTGTTTTCAAAGATGTCGTGCAGGGTGATGATGTTGCTGTGTTGGATCTCCCGCAGGATGTTGACCTCGCGCTCGATCTCTTCGCGGCTCACCCCCCGCCGGCTGGACGACAGGCGTCGCTTCTTGATGAACTTGGCCGCGTACTCGACGATTGTGCTCTTCTCCTTACACTTACGAACGATGGCAAACTGTCCGCTGCAGGGAGAACAAAGGGAGATTAAACACAGAAGGACAATATGGACCTGCTGCAGCTTCATGTTATTATAACCATGAAAGGATGAGTACCATTTGGGCTTAAAAGAAGCAACTTCTACTTTTGACCCCTTCTTTCTCGGCTTGTTTCATTTGAGGGGTTTTAGAAGCCTTAAGAAGTGACGCTATACAGTATTTCACGAGAAAAAAATGCACAAATGTGGAAATCATCACAGCAACAACATACACACCTTATCAAGTCATTTCTGTCTATAATCGTATCATTAAAACATCTTTTTAATCTTCTTAAAACAAGTGAAAACATTTCAGCCTCTTTGCAATAAAAATCTACTTGTTTAAAGACTTTTCTACAAACAAGAAATAATACTTGAAACAAGTTGATCTAATAGGAAACGAGCAGCTGCTTCCTCGCTGCACTGGCAGACTCTTTTCACTTGTTTAATGAAACTTTAGGGATTCAAGTTATTAATAAATGACTTGGTCAGTGACCTTGTGACCCATTCAGATGTATCTTGGGGACCCATTATGGGATCTCGACCCCTGGGTTGGGAAACACTAGACTAAGTGATGGATTACAAAAATTTCAATTGGACTGAAAATGATTGTTAGTTGTCCGAGTGGCAGGCATGTGCTGCTGAACGTACAGCTATTGTACAGTAAACAAAGATAATGGGAAGACTTGTAATCTGGAGTTTTGTTTTATAGAATAATAATAACAACAACATCCCTGACAAAAGGTGAGTGAGGAGAAAGAATTTCATAATGCAAGACTGTGCAGAGGATTGAATGTTCTCCTATTTAATGTTTGCACACCTTTCTATCTCAGCGCACACACGCACGCACGCAGACACACACACACACACACACACACACACACACACACACACACACACACACACACGCACGCACGCACACACACAGCCCTCTCCTATAGAGTTTCTACAGCAGAGGTGGAAAGGCACATTGAGAGGCAGTGATGTCATACTTTTGCTGCATTACTGCAGAGAAAAACTGCTCAGATAAAAAGTTAAGTTTAATATGATGAGTCATTCACAAACTATCAAGCACAGAGTAGAAATTATGTTAAAGGGATATTTAATATGCTGCTGACACATACTTAAATATTTTGGCCTTATTGGATAACATTTTTGGGATGGTGTGCAGCTCAAAACTGGCATTAAAATGAATCTCAAACGCACCTCAACTAACCTTGTGTGATCTGATTACACACTTTTTGGGGGGGGGTTTTATTAAAAACTACAAGCACAGGTAATCAGAAAAACATAAATGTATGCTCAGCCATTCAGTTGTAAAAGAGAAGTGCTGCAGCTATCGGGTACCTTTGCTTTAACAATTCCCCAAAATCGTTTCACAGGCAAAAAACTAACTGGCATGCTCAGGAGAGCATTTGTAATCCCACAGTACTACACATTTGGACGTGTGTAGCTCTAATGACCTTCAAAAGGGACATAAATGAATAGATCCTAAAGAATCACAAATGTGTTTCAGGTGCATTCAAACTTGAACTAGAGCCGTCCTCCTAACACTGACTATATTAAAGGTATCGGACGGATGCTTTCAGATGAAATGTGTTTGGTCAGGTATAGAAAAGACAATAACAGACCTGCCCAGCTCCTCTCCCATCTCATAATACAGCTCGACATCCTCCTGCCTGAAGCCAGCCATGGCGTGCTGACTGGAACGATGCTGGGAGTTATACCTTGAGATTCACTGCAGTGAAATAGAAAGAGAAAAACAAAGATATAAACCCGGTTAATACTGGGAGTGATTGGTGTGGACATGAGGGGCAGCACAGTGACCGAAAACAATGCCATGTTAGTAGTTTAAACTGTGTTAAAAGTCTTAGTTTTGAGCCAGAATGACCATTTTCCACCCACATGGCAATTCACCACGGAGTACCTGGGCTTCTTCCCTCCTTATTTGGCTCGAGTCAACACAGTTTAGGTTTTCAGAGACTTTCTAGCTGATGTCAGACCTCTGCATACCAGTCCTACTTACATCATCTCCTGCCCTGGACCAGCTCTCTCTGACTCAATTAAAAGGCACTGGGATTTAGCCAAGCTACCGAGTATTTTTCTCATTTAAACCTTGTTCAATGCGACCGCTTTATAAAAAGTAAAAATAACAGGGTTTTAAAAAAAACAAACTATTTATAAGTTTAGCTTATAACAACACTGGTGTGAGCTGTTAAAGGTGCTGAATAGCGACTCTGCCGTTTGTTTTAAAGGCAGGCAGCAGCAGAGACGTGTTTTCTCCGAGAAATATCATTAGTGAAAATAGCATAAAGGTCGTGCATTTAGCCACAAACTAAAAAAGGAAATTCGTGCCACAGGTACAACATGTTAACCCCATAAAGATTAAAGGAATACCAAAAAATCCAAAGGAAGAAATCCAGGATATCCCGACGACGGAAGACAGCTAGCTTAGCTGGTTAACCAGCTAACGTTAAAGTAAGGTATAAACACCGGCTTTCGCTGTGTGTGACAAGTGTTACTTCAGTAAGGAAAACAACATTGAAATATGGTCAGAAGAGAATACATTTAACCAAATAAAATGGGAAATAAATGCTATAACGTATACTTACAGTATGGTTGGCTACAAGTACAGCATTCCTCTCCAAAGGAGTTGTGTGAATTCTCAGACTGAACAGTGTGAAGCTAGCGACAGAGAAACACACTACTTCCGGTCTTTTGTGTCAGAATAAAAGCTTTGACAACGGTGTGGTTCTATTTTTGTGTGTTGCTCCCACTAATAGTGAAAAGCAATTAATATTACATTTGCAGTTTGCTTGTGACAACTATTTGGTGCCAAGTGATATCATGTTATTTGTGGTATATGGTATAGTACATAGAATTTTCTTGGTGTAGGCAAACATGTTTTGTAAAGCACAGGTACTAGTTACTCCTGCAATGGCAAATAAATGCAATTATGTCAACTCTCAATTAATGTATAGCTTGTATACTTAAACATATTTTCAATAAAACCACTGAGGACACTAAGAACATAGTTTCAGTTTTATGGGACAAAATTGTTTTAGAGGACTTATTTTAACCAAATTGGAGAGGTCTTTGAATCAGCCTTCAGCCTTCATATGGTAGGATTAAGTTTACATAAAATAAATGGTTAAGAAAATAAAAAAAACTAATTTTTGTAGGGGGCTGGGGTTACTCTGCATGGGGAGATTTGGACTCATGATTTAAAAATTCTGGATTTGGCCCTGAAAAGCACTCCATAGTGTGTTGAGAAGTGTTTTTATATGTGTAATTATATGTTTATGTTCCAAGTTTAAGGTTTATGTGCCACTTTAAGTGTAAACATACATACATTTTATTCATGTGCTGTGATTTTTAGAATCACAGCAGAATAAGGAAGCACACACCAAAATGTATTATTTTATTATGAAGGCAGACTTTGCTTCGGTTCCGGTGATGTGTCACTTGATGTAGGTAAATATCCGGCAGACGGAACAACATATGGAATGACATCATGCTGAAAGATCAAGCCGCTGCAGTACGTCAATGAATAACAAGATCAAGCATGCAAAGATTAGGTGAGGTCATTGAAACAACACCTGGTACCAGGTGGTACTGGAAAAAAAAAATTTACATTGAAATAAATAATCACCTATGTTTTATTTTATTTTCATGTGATTTCATATATGTGAGTTTATGGTTAGTTTGATACTTTTGAGTGTCTAAATGTATAAATGAAAGGATCCCAGGGATATTTAAAACACACTATACACACAAAATACACTACAAACAAATCACAAGAACATGCAGTAATCAACCTAAACTTGGATACACACACACACACACACACACACACACACAAACACACACACACACACATAATTGACTGTAGTACTTCTACTTTCTTTAGTTGACCATTTTCCTTAATGACATTTTAAATATTAATTTAATTTACACAGGAATCAATGGGCAATAAAAATCTAGCAAGAAATCCATACTTAGTAACCACGTTTTCAAATAACATGACAACATTTTCTAACCTAATAGATAGATAGATAGATAGATAGATAGATAGATAGATAGATAGATAGATAGATAGATAGATAGATAGATATAAATCATACAGTGTATATAAAACAAGTCAAAGACTTTCTACAATGTTGATGTTGGTAAAAGCAAAACCTCTGCAGATTAGCAGTAATTCTGGACCAAAATCCTCATTGAATACCAAAATCATAAATGAATAACTAAACACAATTAATATAAATAAACATATGCATAAAATACAAAAAATATCTCATAGTTATGTCTACTTCACCTAATATTCAGTTTTAAACATTAGCTTAAATTGTATTGTTCCATATTTAATTCCATGTTCTGGAAATGACTGTAGTACTTCCACTTTCTTTGTTTGACCAGTTCCCTTAATGGCATTTTAAATATTAATTTAATTTACACAGGAATCAATGAGCAACACAAATTTAGCAAGAAGTCCATTAAGTTACTTAGTAACCACATGCTATGCTATTTAACTGGGCATCATTTTCTAACCAATGATAATAAAAATAATTTTAATGAGCATGTTTACAAAGAGTTGGGTGCATGGGGAAACAAGTCACAATGTTATGCCTACATCACCTAATATTCTGTTTTAAATTATAACAATTATTATTTTATATTTAATTTCCATTTTTTGTGTTTCAAGTATCATACCGCTACTTGTATGGTCTATATTCAGGCTACCATTCCAGAGCAACTGAATCAAATACGATTAAGTCGATTGGCTCTTTGATAGTGCAGTGCATTTATCTTTATTCGGTCATAACGTTATCATCGATTAATGTCATGGACTGTAAATAAAGCTATCAACACTTTCATTTGACTGACTTTGACTTTAACCAACCAGGGACGCATTCACTTGCTCGTGATGGTGACAGCCAATTAAAGAGCCCGCATAGCAAAGGGGGCGCGGCTTGTTAAAACAGCTGGTGTGGGCTCGTGTGAGGGGTTCGAGCCGAGCGGTTGGTTGGTTGATGGAGGAAACAACAACAAGCTAGGCATCATGAGGGTCCCCGAAACACTGATTTGGACCGCTTTTCTCATCCAGAAGGTGAGAGGGACCGAGTGTATTTCTTCGAAAACGGTTTCTCCGTGCGTTTACTTCGCATAGCGGCACGTGGCTAACCCGAACATAGTGTTTTTAGTGACCGTGTCCTGGGATTATTAGCTTGGATGCTATAACTGTTAGCTTGCGGAGATCACCACGGGCCCTGGGAGCCCACACATCACTCACATCTTTGATGTAACATTAACGTAGCGGGATTATTGCTGACTCATCACATCTTCGAAACCACGACGTGGTGTATGACTGACTGTATTTTAGCGGCGATGAGCAGACATTGGAGCGGGGAATGTTAGTTAACAAGTCGCATCACGCTACAGACACATTTCCGTGATAGCGCATCTGAAATTTGCGACATGAGGGCAAAATATTTCTCGGCTGATTAGGACGTCACTTCCTAAAATATTGTACCCGCTGAGTCCAAGTATAACTTATTTTGATCGTTAGTTATTCTTCCCTGGTATGAATACCAGACTCTAATAATCAGGTACTTTAAGTGGAACTTTAAGGTATGAACAGTCCATCCCATTTATATTAGTTTGGGTTGACCACATTTTACAGTTCAACAGCACCTAAAACTACAGTATATTGTGCTAATTTACAGAGTACATATTATGGCTGATATTCAAATATAAAGTGTCATCGTTAGTTTTCTACTCTGTTGCACGCGGGGTTTGCAGAGTGTTTAGAAATATACAGTTGATGAAGTCTTTAGCACATATATGTGTTACTACACACTACATACACATCCATGCCAACAAGGATTGTTAAATGCATCTTCTTGAACTCACGTGGGACTGCTGCATCAAATGTACAATATCATCAGTGTGCATGTTTCTGGGAATTTGCAGTATTTGAGTATTGACAGGTAACAAGGGGCCCGATCTCCACGTGGCCGTAATGTGACTCGAGTCAAAGACAAAGCCAGAATAAAAATATCAAGTTGACAAAAACAAGCCTTTAAGTGTAATTTAGTTTTTGAAGAATCTAGTGTTTGATTTTATGTTACATGTGTGTATATCTCAAACCAGGTTGGAAATAAGTTGTTGTCCCCTTCGATCGGCATGTCTTAAAGCAACACTTTTGCCTCCCACCTTGTGGCGGGACTTCAGGTGAAACAGTGCCACCGGAAGTAATGTTACAATCTGTGAACCAAAAGTCAAGCCGCAAACATTTCATGGACATGTGAAGTGATGGAGTCATTGTTATCGTGTTGACAGGTGGTGGGAGAGTACGGCATGGCCCATTTCAGTGACAAGGGCAAGAGCAAAGGAAAGGATTACTGCATATTCTTCAACTCGCAGTGGGCTCGTCTACCTCAGGACCTCAACAAGGCAGTAAGTCACGAGTGAGCAACGAGAGGTGTAACCGAGTCTTTGTACGCTTCACAGTGGGGATAAACTACAGTATGCACTTACATGTAGCTGATCGATGAATTTTTTTTCAGAAAGCCTCGTACAGGATGCCAAAATCTGATCTCCGCTCCTGTTAAAAGGACTCTGGCAGCTGCTTTGTGAAGTAACCGTAAATATCGGAGTGATATGAGTTACAGTAATCCACTCTGCAGGGAATAAGTGAGCTAAATGGAGTTTCAAGGCTGTTAGCAAATAAATAGGATTTCATTTTTGGATTTTTGTGCAAGTCTTAAGCACAAAACCTTTTTTAATTCTTACATCTGTTATCAAGGACCAGAATGCATCACTGTTGACTTCAGTCTTTTAGTAGCAACATGCAGGATCCAGCTCATTTTCACCGATTCGAGAAGCATTTCTTCTTTGGAAATAGATTATATCCAGCCTATGAATAAATAATCTTCAAATAAATGCTGTCATAGTTTTTATTATTTTTTATATTAAGGGTTGATCCATAACAGATTTTCCTCTTTCAGCTCTGATTAACATTGCAAACCTCTTTGTGTCCTGAAGTCACGTCTTCAGATCTATGACCTCACAACGTCGGTCCTGTGCCTGCCCTCTGATGTCCCGGAGGGAGGCTTCCCAAATCGCATCCCCATGGTGATGAGAGGCAACTGCACTTTCTATGAAAAGGTCCGACTGGCCCAGCTTAACGGCGCCAAGGGCCTGCTCATTGTCAGCAAGGACAGACTGGTAACCCTGCTCATAAACATCTTAAGGCCGTCGCTTGTAGTCATCGTGCGTCCAGATGTAATTGATTTTGACACTTCAGGTGAAAAAAACATGTTTCTTTTCTTTCTTTCTTTTTTTTTTTTTTATATTACAGACACCACCGGCAGGAAACAAGACTCAGTATGAAGAGATTGACATTCCCGTAGCACTTCTCAGCTACTCTGATATGCTGGACATAACCAAGGTGAGAGGCCAGCCGCTAGCCTTTGAAACGGTAGACAAAGAAACCTACTGTATCAGCAAATTAAATTAACTTTATATAAAACATTTTACAGTCTGACAGCAGAGGCAGATGTGTACATATTTCACTGTGGTTTAGGAGACGAGCAAAAATACAAAATAGATTTTTGACAAATGTAAAATAATGAATGGTTGATGACAATGTGACGGGAGTATGTTTTCACACAGCATGTACAGAGATTTGACCAAATCTTTAGCCCTCACCCGACTTAACGCTGTTTTAAACTCCTGCAGACATTTGGTAAAGTAAGACTCGTTGCCATGTACGCACCCAATGAGCCGGTGTTGGACTACAACATGGTGATCATCTTTTTGATGGCGGTGGGAACCGTCGCCATCGGAGGTTACTGGGCCGGCAGCAGAGACCGCAAGAAGTAAGTGGACGCGACGGAGGGCTGGTGTTGGAATCTGACATTTAATGTGGGTTATCACTGTGGGTTATCACGGATAACTCCCGTTCTGGGTTAAAGTGAATGTTTTTAATTCGGAACTGCCCACAATTGCATGGAATGTAGTGCAAAAGTAGTTTAATTTATGGTGATGCAGGTTGTAGTGTGTTTCCACTGCATCGCATTATTACAGGAAACAAAGTTTCCATCTGCCTGTGCACACCGTGCTTTTAGTCCCGGCTGCTAAATTTAAATCAAAGTTAATTTATCGATGGCGTCCCCTCCGGGGGGGAAGTTAGTCACCCGTTTCCTTGGCAAAGTGTACGATTGCTCCGTCTTTTCTCTCAGTGGAGCGTCCGTTTGTCTCTTCTTTCCCAAGCAAGCAGCCTGCACTGTACAGCTGCGACTCCACTAAAGGGCACTGTTGTTTACTCGAGGTCATGTGAGTGACTCACCGGCTCGAGCCAATCAGAGTCCGTATTTCCTGACGGAGTTGCCAGGGTGACTGAGGGCACAGTCAGATGGGGTCTCTGACGCACGGGACCGCAGGCAAAACAAAAAAAACCCAGGCATTTCTGAATGAGTGTTTTGAACTCAGGAAGGGAGTGAGTGCCAGCCCAGCGGAGTGACGGTAAATATTGACTGAGGATGGCAGGACGATCACGCCGTCTGCTTTTGCATTAGGTCAGCAACCACCATTGCCTGGTAGCAGACAGAATTGTCAGCTTGTTACACTCTGACATTGCCTCGACTCCAAACCGAGGATTCGATTTCCCCCAACCAGTCGCTAGAGACCAACGTATCCGCCTGAGTGTAACGCCACTTTAAGTTGACACTGATGCGTAGCCATGCCAACATACTGGTTTTGCTGGGATTTTAATAGTGGAGCGGAGCAAAGTAAAAACAACCGATATCGGGCGATGTTGAGGAGACATGCCATTGGGATTTCAAAGTAATCGGTGCTTTTAATCAACTTAAAACGGCCTCCACCACCTCGGTTCCGGTGCACCGCTTGACATCTGCTTTTCAACCGAGAAATGCGTTGATGAGCGCGCAGAGATTCTGAGCGTCCCCCCCCCCCCCCGCGTCAGCGTGCCGCTCTGATTTTGGTTTGTCCTCCCGCAGACGCTACATGAAGCACAAGCGGGACGACGGCGCGGAGAAGCAGGACGAGGAGACGGTCGACGTCACCCCCATCATGATCTGTGTGTTCGTGGTCATGTGCTGCAGCATGCTGGTGCTACTCTACTTTTTCTACGACCGCCTGGGTACAACAGATACACACTCGCACCGTGGATCTGGTCACACACACACACACACACACACACACACACACACACACACACACACACACACACACACACACACACACACACACACACACACAC
>JAVQJD010066154.1:0-23522 GCA_036023655.1 Nannoperca australis | reverse complement strand
AATACACACTCAGCAGACACTTTTTTGGGTACACCTGTTCAACTGCTCAATAAGGCAAATGACTAATCAGCCAAATTACATGGCAGCAACTCAATGCATTTAGGCATGTAGACGTGATGTAGACGATCTGATGAAGTTCAAACTGAGCATCAGAATGAGGAAGAAAGCTGATTTAAGTGACTTTGAACATGGCATGGTTGTTGGTGCCAGACAGCTTGTCTGAGTATTTCAGAAACTGCTGATCTACTGCGACTTTCACACACAACCATCTCTTGGGTTTACAGAGAACAGTCCCAAAAAGAGAAGATATCCAGTGAGCAGCAGTTCTGTGGTGTTAGATTGACCTGACTGGTTGGAGTTGATAGAAACATTAAATTAAAAAAACGCTTGTTACAACCGAGGTCTGCCGAAGAGCATCTCTGAACGCACAACACGTGGAAACTTGAAGCAGACGGGCTGCAACAGCAGAAGACACACCGGGTTTGTCTACTATCAGCTACTGGTCTGTCACTATGTCACACTGTTCTGTATTACACATGGTCATTTGATCCATTGTTAATGTAAAAACACTGATTAGAGCATCATTAATGAATTCAATTCAATTCAATTTTATTTATATAGCGCCATATCATAACAAAGTTATCTCAGGGCACTCAATCACATGGATAATATGTTATGACTGTTATGTTTACCTTTGATAGAGAATTAACATAAATTATGAAATCAAAGACAGTCACTCAAAAAACTTTATCGGAAAAAATTGGTACCGCAGTGTTTTTGAGAGGTTAAATCCTACAGATGTTTCATACGTTTTTACATTAACTTGTATTGAAGCAACATTTAAATGTTATTTGTTAAGCAGAAGATGAATCCCAACCGGAGTCTCCAGTATACTCAGGTCACTGATGCCCTCCAGTCTGCCAGAGCTGCGGGGAGATCATCTGTTGTCATCCTGCTAGACCTGTCTGCAGCATTTGACACAGTCAACCATCAGATCATGCTCACAACTCTCCTGGACCTGGGCATCACCGGCACTGTACTCCATTGGATCTCCTCCTACCTCGAGGGTAGATCCTACCAGGTCTCCTGGAGAGGCCGCGATTGATGATTTGATTCTGCCATTGGCAGCGATGTACCTACTTATAGCACTTGTGATTCATCACCAGCCCTTTACAGGTCTGATGAGACATCTTGTTGTTTTCCATCATGGTTCTATGCACTTTATGTAAAGCTCTTATTTGGAAGTCGCTTTGGATTAAAAAGCCGAAATGTAAATGTAAATGTAAGTTATATAAGCTGTACATTTTGTATATATGGTATCATACACAACTACCTCATGTAAATTACGCAACCTGTACATTAACCATAGTTATATTTATTCCTTGCACTCTGCTCATTTGCACTTTATTCTTGCACATTGTTTGTCTACTGCATGTATGTATATTGAGAGTGAGATAAATACCGGAGTCATATTCCTAGTATGTGCACATACCTGGCCAATAAAGCTGATTCTGATTCTGATTCTGATGAACAAGCGATGGAGGCAGCAGAGAAGGCTTACCAGAGCAGAGAGGCATAGGGATGTTCTTCTACATCGGGTGGATCAACGGCGGAAATGGAAACACTGTCATAGAGACATGCACTGTCTTCTTCTACCGAGGAAGAGGAGCAGACAAAGGAGAACCTCTTCCTCATCACAGCCATCTCCGAGGCTGAGGGCTTGTCTGAGGGGGTAAACTTGGGAAGACTGGACGTGGTTGAACTCACTTTAGGAAAAACAGAAACGGGTTGATCACATACTCACATCCTTATCACTGTCTCACACGATCGTAAAAATAAAATATTGCAGTAGGATACCCTTTATTTTTATTTTATTTTGTTAAATGTTTGGTTCCTTTGCCTCTTTTCTCAAATTCTCTGTTCCCAAATAATCGGTGCCATTGCAGGATATAGTAGAACTCAGAATATGGTAAGCTAATTATTTAAACATAATATATATATATATATATATATATAATATGGTCTATTCAAAACTGCAGAAATTTCCATCATGATGTTTTTCCCCTTATGGCTTTTGTTGGCAATGTGCAAAAGTTTAAATGTATATAAGCATGTAATCTACAAATGCATTTTGTGAGAGGAAAAAACATAAACAAAATGTTCAACCAAACAATATTTATTTATTCAGCTTTAGTAACCTGGATGTGTGATTCACATGCATGTTTAGTCTACAGTAGGCTGCAGAGTTAGTGGGTTTATGTTAACATTTGCTGTAATTGTTCATATTGTATGTGATGTGTAAGCATTAATTCTATAGTGTCTTGGACTGAGAGCAGAGCAATCGATCCTTTACACACCAGCGGCACCTTCATAACCCCTGATTGGTTGTAGGCTACCTCCAGTCATGACATGGAAAGAATCCCTACCATAGTTTGTAAATGACCAGTTTAACGTTGTCTCGCTTATCTACAGAAGTACAAATCTCGTAAGACATGATTTCAGACATGATCTGAGCGTCAAGATCCATTGGATAAATTTGGCACGCATGCTATTCAATAATATGCCCTTAATTTCATTAAAACCCCTCTTTAAGTTCTGGAATGTCAGTTATTCCTGCGACCTTCTACCCACAAATTCACCAAGGCGGGTGGTATCTTACAACATCATAATTACTCATTTATTTTTTTGTAGAACACATGTATGCCGAACTAAACACCTGTTCAGCAGGACCCATATTCTGATTTAAATTGTTCATGTTACATTTGATGCTAATAAATAAAACTTATAACTATTTAAATAGTCCGAAATGTAGAATGCCCCAACGACAGAAAACGGCTTACCTCATCATCACCCGGTGAAACCCAGCGTGTGTGTGGTCCGTCAGCCCGTGAACTACACCCTTCTGCGTGGGTACGTGTGCTCACAGAGCTCTTGTATGGAAGGCCACGCTCGGTGTCGCACTTGAAGCACGCTGGAATAAACATATCGGCTCTTCTCACAAAATAAAAGACGGCTTGAGGAAAATTCGCTTTCGTGCAAAAACAAAATAAGTGCGTCAGAAGTCACTAGTCTTATTTTTCATTTGCGTCAATGCACTTTTTTTTATTGTAACGCTATTTTGGTGTTTTGTGATGTTATAGCAAATGCATGTGGTTGTATGATTTTAGCTAATTTTAGTGAAATAATTTTAAAGCAGATTACCACATACCACACAACCTAAAAAATTTTCTATTGGCTCTAAAATCTAAGTGAATCAAATTCACATCAAATGTGGCTTTCTTAATAAGTGAGTGTGAAGTAAAAACTCCTGCTTCCTTGTCCAATCATTTATCATAAAGATAAAACGATAAGATCTTGCAAGTCATTTATTGTTCCAGGAGGACCCCAAGTCTCCAAGCTAACTATATAATGATGTACTGGTTTCTTTCTACATCTCGGCAGAGAACTGTTTCAATGAAACAACTGAAAGCTTGTTGCTGTAAGGTGTGTGCTGCAAATACCTTGGAGGTTCTTTACAAAGTTCCACTTCAACAGCCCAGAAGTCAGTCACTGTACAGTTAGGGTTAGAAATGAAGACTTTACAAATCACCTTACACTCATTGGTTTCTCGTCTTCCTTTTATTGTAACGAGTTTTTTTTAAATCACCGTTTATTTGCACTGCTGGGACATGAGGAAACTGCAATTTCAATATCTACGTATGTACTGCTCATACTGCAATACTGACAATAAAGCTCTCTTATCTCTTCTTATTTTGCAGAGCTAATATGCATTATTCTCATTTTTCAGGTGTTTGGGCATTTGTGGTTTCAAAAAGAGAAAACTAAAACTTAAAGTTAAAAGTCATCTTAAACCCACCGACACATTACAAGATTACCAAGTATTTCAAAAGAGATTTATTTAACAAAATAATAATCTAATTGTGTAAGTGTTACACAGCAAACAAAACTGAATTTGGATCAGAGAAAAACTCCCGTTCAGACACAGACCTCACGTTAGCTACCTTACAATCACTGCTGGTGTTGAAAGACTTTCAAGAAGACGTCCAAAATCATCTTCACATCATGTCATTTTCTCCATGGAGGGCTCGTAATAATAATAATAATAATAAGAGTGGATTTGTAATAATAAAACATTTAACATAATAGCTTCTAAAACTCTCAGCCCAAGTGAGTACTCTTATTGGTTCAAATTGCCCACAGCTCAAGAATCACTGATTGGCCTCTGATAACAGACACATACAGATCCATGGCCAGTGTCCAGGGAGGAAACACCCATAAACACTATTTGGACTCAGTTGATGGTGAGCACGTCGCTCTGGATCTCGTGGCTCAGCTGAGTCTGCAGGTCGCTCAGCTTCTTCTTGAGGACAGCCAGCGCTGACATGACAATGGTCTCTGGTCTCAGGGAGCCGCAGGACTCTACGTTGTAATAGAACCTGTGCAGGAAAATCTCACACATGAGCTGTTGGACTTCTGATAGCTTAAATTCTGTTTCATTTTTAGCACATTATAAAACAAATTCAAAGAAGAGATATTTATATTGCAAAAAAATACCTCCTTTATGTGGCATCATACTATTACACCGTTGCACCATTTTAAACCACCTGATTATACAGTTTATTATAATGGTATAATGACTAGAGATTACCAAGTTTACTGGTCATTTCAGTTCATAGGAACAGATCTATGCCTTTTGTTGTTGTTGATTGTGTAGATGACAGCAGATTAAGTATCTTTCAAGGAGTATTTTCGAATTGGAACATATTCCTAACCTTGAAAACACTTCAGTTAAATGAAAGTATTTTCCAAAACAAGACTTTGTACGAACACTGTCATCAAGTCGAGCTTGAGGAGGATTCTTTGCTCACCTTTCTGGCTTTCCATTGGGGTCATAGGGAGCCTGAACCTCATCCTCCTCAATCTCAGAGTATTCACTCTTCGGCCTGAGAACCACAATGATTCATTGTTCAATATTATACACTGAACATCCTTTATGATGAGCCATACTGAAATGAGGACGTACCACTCCTCCGGTCGCGGGTAGACCGTGTGCCTCAGTGCGTTGTCTGGGTCGTATTCAAAGGAAACCCCCGCTGTCGGGTTCCACTTGGCGTGCTCCTTACCGAAGCCTTTCTTGGCGTATGCCCTGAGCCGCAGTTCTTGACCTTTACGAAGCTTCACCAGTAAAATGTCTGTGTTGTGTTATTAAATGGAAAATTGGAGAGTATGGAAAAGGTGACAATTTTTGATAAAATTATGGAAAAACAGACAGCTGACAATAATGTGGTTAAGAAAAGAACAGCTTTCAGTTTACCATCTTGTTCAACATAGTCGTTGGGATCATTGTCTCGACTCCTGGAAGTCACCTGCAAAGCCCAACGAAAACATCAGTCAGTTTTGCTTTCTTCAACCACTCCCCTCCAATGATTTCAATAAAGAGAGAACGGACTCACCGGGATGACTCTGGGGTTGTTGGACAAGAGGTCACGGGAGGTGACATGACGCGTCTGGTCTTCAGTACACCGAACGTCGAGCGTCAACTCAACAGAACACTCGGGACAAAAATCATCACAGGTACAGTCCTGCAGGAGGACCAGAGGCAGGCAGAGGAGGAGAGAAATGATGTCTGTACTCCAGTAAACACAGTCACAACACGGAATATTGGTAGAACGTCAAATGTGTTTAAAGAAAGGTAGGGAAAATAAAAGCCAGTGTATAAAAAAAACACTAAGAATGTATTTAATTGACTTACTGAGAAAATGCCAAACATTTTTAATCTACAGATTTGAGTACAGAACATTTTAACTTGTGTTTCAGTGCCAGCATTGGTCCATTTTTAATGGTGTTAAGGAACACTGGGCTACCTCACTGATGACTGACACTACAGTGTACTCACCCTAGAATACTGCAGTTTATCCACGATGTCATCACTTGTGAGAGGTATGAGACCTGACAACACAGGAAGCATCAACGCTGTTACAGCAGCCTTTACAAGGGTCAGACCTCTCTGGTGATACTCCAACAATAATATTACATTACTATCACAAAGTTGCATCACAAACACTGTGATACATACCGACTCTGTGCGCGACAAACTCATCATGCAGAACAGATGAATTGGCATCGATCTGGATCCAGTCAATCGCTGCAAATAAAAGCAATGCAACTCCAAGTTAGTCATTTAGAGTTCTTGTGACGCGTTGTTGTCAGGAGAAGGTGTGACGCAGACTACATTCTCCAGTGTTGCTGATGCAGTCATGCAGGCAACTCTCCAAAACCAACTCAGCTCTCTTCAACTTCATTTCATTTGCTGCACTGACTGAGAAGAGTGTACAAGAGGGCGGGCAGAGCTCCCTTTAGCAAGTCACAACAAACGTCGCAAATGGACGAAGCTTACAGGGCTGTAAGAAAAGTGTTAATGGCTGAATTCCATTCAGCTGCTTTTATTCTAGTATATACCCTATTTGGCAGACATGTTGACATAGCAGGGAAAGCACAGGTGTAACACATTTTGATAACAATGGTTCAGTTCCATGAAGTGTCTGCAAACCATGCCAGTGAGCCAGCATGCCACAATACCACAGCCCTGAACATAAACAGAATGCAGTCGTGTTGAATGTTATTACACCAATGGTTTTCCTGTTATACCATGCCAAAATGTGATCGGTGAAGCTCCAGACAGTGTGTGTAAAAGAGCTGATTACACATGCTGGCTCCCTGTGACAGCTTGTAGGACACTAGAACAGAACAGAGTCATTGTTTGTGTGCATGTCCACGTGAAAATGTTCAACAGTACTGTAGTCTTGCTCTATCAAATATATAGACCAAACAATACAATTTTGTACGAGAAATTTCCTCCAACTATTTACATTCAGACATCTCAGGAATGAAGAGTGAGTTAAAATGATCCAGCTACAGGTGTGTAATAAAGCAACAGTCCAGCACGTTGTCACTTAACAAGAATAACAATTCGAAATAGAGGCTAACAATATCCGCTAGAAAAAAAACAAAGTTACTATACCTATAGTGGCAACTTCTGACATGAAGACACGGCGGATAGAGTTTGCAACCCTGAAAAGAAGACAGACGCATGTTTGTAGAGGTAAAGGTTATAATAAGCAACATAAATTGCACTCAATTAACCATTAATGTTGCTAACTGGGAAACATAAATTATCACACAACTGCCCTTTGTCCACTTTTTACGTTAGCTAGTTTTATCTTTAATACACACCAAATTTGCATTACGGTGATGTTCAGTTACAAATAGCATTATTATTTTAGTACGTAGTACCTTAGTACTTTAATTCAACGTTTAAGGTTCCATAACATCACTTTTGGTGCCAAGAAGAAAAATGGCTGCTCTCTAACTCACGCACTCTCTTTGAATGGACAAGTGAAAACTCACGCCAAATCAGTGTTTTCAATGACAAACTTGACATTTTCGTCTGTCAGTTCTGTGATCTTGACCGTCGGTTGGTTAGCATACGGCATTATTGGAGTCAAATAAACCTAAAATCAACGTTGTAAAATCGACCACACACTCAACTACCGCTTCTATGGCTTGAAGACCTCCACGTTATTATTTACCACCCGCTGATTGGCCAGCAGAACGAAGTCCGATTAATGATTGGTCTACAATAAGGCAGGGGGCGGGTCTTTACTCAATATCCGGGTCATAGATGCCTGGAAATACCTTTTCAAAATAAAAGCAATTTATTTTGAAATACCTTTTCAAAATAAAAGTAATTGATTTTTTTTTTATGATACAGAATTCAATTGTTGTACATTTAATTCATTCTCAATATTTAGTTTATAGAAAAATCTGACAACCCAAATAGAAATGCAGCAGTTTATGCTTTATTGACTGACTATCTTTTTTGACACCAAGTCAAACATTTGACATAAAAGTCACTTTATATTGCATAACTCTACTCCTCCTTCAACCTTTAAAGTAGATGACTGATTTCACTGCAATCAGATAATACACAAACAAACATGCTTAATACACAATAACTACTACTTTATTGAAGTCTTAATCCAACAACATAATTACAGATCTTTGTGTCCTTTTATACAAAGGGAAGAAATGATCTGAGCAGGAGTAAAGACAGAGCCATTGGTCCTGCAGGTGAAAAGAAAGAGACATAAGGCCTGTGACAAATAATACTTTTCTCCTTCTGAATAAAAGCCACAACTCAATACTTTCAGGAGTAACAGAAAGAAAATGGATCTTCAGCTCACGACACAAGCCAGACGGTCGGATGAGTGTGATTGAGACGTTTTAAATCATCGCCTCTGGTTCAGTCCTGTAAGGTTCTTCAGCTGTAAAACACAAGATAACGTCAGCCACATTACTACCAATATATGTGAATGTCTTTACATATTTTTTTAAACAATCCAAATTTTGAAAAAATGCAGAGCTCCAGCAGTGTTACCTTATTAAACACATTGGAATCAGTATAAATCTTCATGCATTATTCAGTAATATCATATACTGTATATGATATATCCATGCAGTCAGAGGAAAGGTTTCAAATTAAGAGCAAAGATTAATAGACTGTGTATGAATTTAAAAAAGAGAGGTACAATGTAGGTTTTGAAAAGAGTGCATATACAATTATGAACATGAGGCAAAGACTTACTGTAAAAGCAGCTCCCATGAGCCCCTGCACCACTGCTTCACCAGTCGACTTCACCTACAGAACAAAGTGGAACATGCAACTTAAACGTGATTGGAGAATGAGGCCAAATGTCATCTAAATACCATCCAAGTGTTTCAGATGTTAACCTGTATTTGTATAACATGTTTCACTCCCTGCATTCTGAACTCATTGCACTGAACCATCGTCATCTTTTCCTTTGCATTTGGCACCATGTTCAGGCCAATGTGGGTTGTGTAGTGGGAGGAGAAGAACACTCACTTTGAGGTCAGTTATGTACTTATTCCTCTAATGGGTAAAGTACATAAAGGGGTGTGTATTCCTATATATGTATCAAAAGGAGCCTTAAAACAGCTTCTCAATGACCACACTTCACCCCTTAGTTCAACTCTTTAATGCTACATACAGTGTACTCTACCTGTTTTGCGGTGGTGGCCATGTTAACTACATCCTGAATTCGGTTGTCAAGGAAGTTCCAGGTGTCCTGGAAGTCTGAAGAGGAATCCTGGACCATCACTAGCTCTGTGGTGTTATAGATGCCTGTCAGCGCTGCCCGTTTGGTGTACCAGTTCATCTACAAAAGAGAAGGGGCGGTATGGAAAGTTCACATCGTACATTTTGAAAAGAGGCAAGGAAATGTCGGGCATGTACCCAAAAATACTCTAAAAGAAAATACAAGAGGGTGCAACAGCAGCAAAAGAGAAGAGAAAAATATAGACACTACATTTCAAACTAAAAGACACACGTACACCTACATCTGTGAAAAACAACTGCAGCATGTTCTAGGAGGCACATCATTTTAGAGCAGCAATAATTATTCGATTAATCAATTTACTAATAGTAAATGGAAAATCTTGGTTGAAGACAATCTGCAGATGTCACCTTGGACTCTGAGAGACATGGATCATTAAAAATAATAATAATAATAATAATAATAATAATAGACAGACAGGATATCCATTATTTCCCAATATCAATATGATTAAACTTTTGATTGGAGCTATAGGATGTATATATGCTCACTTTTAAAAAGGGGAAACCTGACAGATAATAAGAAATTCAAGTAATTGAACTTAAGTAATAAGTCATTTATATGGCCATGATATCTACGGGGTAAGAGTCAGCAGGTGTCGGTGGGGGGAGTAACCTGGGAGGTGGCAGGCCTGATATTGTGGGGGTGGTGATGAAAGTGGGACAGGAATGTATGAGCTTCAGTAGTAGACGAAGAAGAGGATCGAGGATGATAAGATCCACTCACGTCTGTGGATCGGTCTCCGGCGTAGTACCAGATGTCGTCCACCAGAGTGGAGAGGTGCTTCAGGCTGTCTGGGATGTTGTGAGGAAGGAGCAGAATGCTCATCGCCTGAGAGGACACACACACACACACGCGGAATGTGGTTTCTGCTTTAGGCCTGACCTCTGTAGATGGAAGAAGACTTCTTTTTATATATATATATATATATATATATAACAGCTTATTATTATGCACACTGTACCTGTGGCCATGATTCGATGTAGGGGATGTGCATCCTCAGTCTGGTCTCTACAGCATCTCTTAGAAAGTCTGCAGTGTTCTTTGGCCTGTGACACAGAGGACAAAGCTAAAAGCTGAAATCTGCAGCTTTCCTTTTGGAGCTCTAAGCCTATAAAGATGGCAAATGACCGACTTCAGGGATTGTGGAAAAACTTGAGGTTAGGCTGTAAAAAGTTAAAGTGATTCACATAGATTGCAGGAGTGTGTGTGTGTGTGTGTGTGTGTATATATACACATACTCTGCCTGTCCCAGCTGGACCTGGTTGTGTTGTTCAGCCAGGATCTCTGTCAGCTTTGAGTTGCACTGGGATATGAAGTGCAGGACCAAGTCTCCAGCTCCGTTATCAAACATACCAGTGGAGGCAGAGGACAGGCCCAGTGTCTGACACACACACACACACACACACACACTTTTAGTTGAAGTATGTATATCTTTACCAGAGATTGGACAGTAGAAAGCTTACATTATATGAGAGGACAGAGATGGGGAGCAACATGCAACAAAAGGGCGCCCTACATGCTTCCATTGTAATGGTTTTCAGTCACATATTCCTTCTCGCCTGTTACCTTTATGTCACATTAGAAGATGTGAAAGAACAGGAAAACATCTTAATGCTACGACTTAGAAGTGGTCATGTGCTGATTTGTATTATCCAAGCCTGAGGGTGACTTGCTGAGGTTTTTTGGTTTGCCTGCTTGCTAACAACTTTGTACACGTTTCCACGATACCTTAAAGCACTACTATGTGACTGTTACTGAAAAGTGGCCACAAGTTACATTATGCAATAATGCTCATTTTTGTATAGTAGAACAAGAAGGGAAGAGTTGCTGTATCTATGAATGTTACTAACATTAGCCAACATCAGCCACCATAAGTTAATGCCCTGAGAATATTGAACTGAGCGAGGATCTGTTCTCCAACTTTTAATTTGGAAGAGGAAATGTGGAATGTGCACCCTAACCACTACGCTAATCTCGTGCTCCAACCGTTGCTCACCTCAGCAGCGGCCGCTATGGCTTCCATCGACCAGCCGTGCTGCGGGACGAACTCCAGGGCAGCGGTCAGGATTCGAGCCTGAAGCTGCTCCTCTGTTTCGTATTCCTCACCATGCTCTCCACCCTGGTCCTGGTAACTTTGCACACAGATACAAAAAAGGGACGTTGCAGCATGAATAAAGCACAGAGAGAGAGAGAAAACATAATAAAGAACAATAACACACACACAAACACTGTTACCAACATGAGTCTTGTTCATGAAATTATTTTGTTGTATGTTTCCCAACACATAAATCTTAATCTTTAATTAAACTGCCAACTCTTACATATCAAGATCTGGAGAGTTTTGCGTTGACTGACCTAGTGTTTGGCCTGGAGGCCTCCTCAGCTACTGGGTCAGCTGTTGAGCCTTCCTGTGAAGCTGCTGCGTCCTGTTCCGCAGAGTGAGCCTTGTAATGCTCATGGTAGGTTGTAGAGGAGGAGAAGGAGGAAGAGGATTTTTTGTCAGATTTGGATTCATCCTGAAGCCTCAGAGCCGCACTGTGGAAGCCTCGTCTCAGGCTGCCACACTGGGGGTTTGCCACTGCACGGAGAAATATTAGTTTCTAAGGATTTGTATTAAAATTCACATTTATAATAAAATTCAGGCTCAACAATCCACATCCATGGCCATAAGTATTGAGAATTTGCACTTTATTTCATCAGTGACTTAATTTACAATACACTTTACACTATTTGTTTTTCCATGCAGTACCAAAGATTTCACAGATGCTTTTCTACTGGAAGTTTGGACCACTCTTCTTTGGCAAATTGTTCCATTTGTCATGTTTGAAGGAAGGCTTCTCCCTGTTGCTGTTTGCAGATCTCTTCACAAAAAGTTGGATTTGATTGGATTTAGACAAATTTCTGGACACGTCTCAGCAGCCCAGTGCTTTAACTTAAATTACAATGAGCTGTCAGGTCACTGTGCTGCTGAAACACCCTTCATATTATAGAAACCCAAAAATGTTCAAAATGTGCTCCAAATTTCATGACACCATTTCAAGGGAATATAGACGGCAGTATCAGAAGCAACATTGAGCCTCCTGCGCGTTTGACTGTTTCCTGCTTTGTTTCCTGCATTTAACCGAAAGGATACATTTTAGATGAATGGAAATTCATGTAAATTTAGTTTGTGAAATGAAATAGTTTGTTCAGCGTTTGCTTTTTCTCAGGTCTCACTTACAGCAGTGGTCTCCTTCCTGGGCTGTGATGCAAGTTGAAACAGTTTGCACCTTGTGTGAATCTGACTGTTGCTTCAGGCTCTTTCTCCACCACCTCTTATTTACACCACTGTAATTCAACTGTTTTTGCTAATTCAACTTGTTCAGGTACAACGGACAAAACTACTGCCTTTTCTATATAAGCTTGTGCAGATTCTAGTGTGCCAAAGTTCTTTTTTTGTACCACTTGATATTGTCCCTGACATTTCCGTCAGGTGAGTGGTGGGTGCCTGCAGACACCACATCTACAGTGATATCCAGCCTGATATCCAGGTATTTTATACGACTTCTAACGGTGAATATTGTCCTGTGTATTGCATGATTTCAGCTCGTTCGGATTGGTTCCCCTGCAAACCGAGGTGCTTTTAAACTAAAAACATTTTCAGGAGGAGATTGTACTTTATAGGAAATGGTGCGATAGGACTTAGAAGGTAGAATAGGACTTCACTGTATATGTGGATGAATACGGAGTCAAAGAGTAGCCTCTTGTGAGTCAGTTCCAACAGCTCTTGTTGAAAATCTAAGCTGTATTCTGTTTGACAGCTTGCATAACCAGAGAGAAGTTGGAGAACTGTACCATGCAAAGCATGCTTTAATATTGAGGTGTAACAAATCTAAACACAGTGTCAGCCAACAATCACCCGCCTAATGACTCAGTCAGAAGCAGTAACATAATGTTGTCCTTCATGGTCGCCGTCTGTAACAAGTGACTTTGGCAAGAATAGCTAACGTCAACACTGGCTTGTATCCACCATGCAATAAATAACAGACAGAAGGGACATTAAAAGAATCTTTTTCAGGCTGTCCATTATTGACACGAGTCAACAACAACAAAGTAGCCCTGTCTTACCGCTGCCCAGCCCACGAAGTGCCCTTCCAGCCCGAAGACCTCTCAGCAGCGCCGCCATGTTCAGCTGAGAGGTTGTTTTAGACACAGCTGCGTCACTTTAGCGCGACTCAGTGTTGAAATACAAACTAATCAAGTTAGAAAGAATATAACCGAAAGACCATGAATGCTTCAATCTAAAACGCATGAAAATACTTTTATATTTGAGTAAATTGAGAAAACAACAATAGCCATTATGGTATGTTTGTGTCTGAAATACTTGATTTTATTCCTAAAATGTATAGCATGCGACATTTTCACCTTATACTTTTAATAGCCAAAACGTTACAATACTTCCACAATGGTTTTATTTCGAAAGTTTAAACCGGAATACTTTTTTCTTACTTTGTGTAACTTGACATTTAAACTTCCACCAAGGAAAGGTGAGTAACTGAGTGCGTTCGATTTAATTATGTTTTCAGTAATTTAACCACTACAAGCTTTTAAGAACAATTATACAAAAGCGTGCGTATATTTTGTTCTTGGGTACTAGCCGTGTAACGTTACAGGACTCTGTGTTTGTCTGTTAGCAACGAGTTTGTGAACTTGACACACACCGGCGTCTTCAGCGTCACAATGTTTGCTTTAGGTGATGCTAACCTATGATTTTTCACCTGTGTCAACAAACTATCTAATCCGCTAACTAGTAGTTAGCCGGGCTAACCCTTTTAAGACTAAAGCTGAAGGAAAGAAATAACCACATTTCGTGACTATGTATTGACGTTATAGAGAATCGACTTTGGCTACAGATAAGCTTCCAGACCATTCCACCGTTTCACACGCTAATACGGTTATCATTATGAACATATTGGAACGCTGTTAATTCTTACAAAGGGCTACCAACGCACTAGCTGCGCTGTTTTTATGATAAAAACACTATCTCAAGGTCACCTAGTTTAGTTTTTTCTTCATGGGATGACTTCTGGTTTTATAGTAACTTTTGACTCGTGACTATAAAACGGACTGTATTCCTAATAAAGTATTAAGCATGATGGTCGTCACGTTACTGTGGTATCAGTTTGGTCATTTCTGTTGGTGTGGCTGGATGCTCTCCAGTATCAGACACGTGTCTTCACTTTCAGATGATCCACAAACAGGCGGAGACGCGTTTAAAGTATAACAGCTTTAATAAATGTGTACTTTTCTCCAGGGAGTCATGGCAGACCTTGGCATCAAAGCAGGACACACGGTGTTGTTGGTTTGGGCTCAGCCCTCAGCACCAGCAGCCCTGAAACAGTACGCAGAGGAACTGGGCGCCATTGTTGGGGCAGATGGCAAAGTGTCATTGGAGAACATGGAGAGATTACTGATGTGTGAGTGACTGATTTTAAGTTAAGCTAGGCAACAGAGAATCTGCGATAATCCTGATTGTACAGTAGATGCTGTGATCTATTTAGTTACCATAAATACCATTCTGGCAGAAGGAAGTGAATGGGTTAAGTGTGACACTTATTATGCACAGGAGGGCATGAATCAATAAGCAAGAGTAAAACAATCTTCTCCTCTCCCCAGCCTCCCATTCAGCATCTACCTTCGACTGGGTGCTCTCCGGCCTTCTGGCTGACAGCTCGTCCATCCACAGTTCAGAGACTCTAGCAGAAATGGCCAGAGTGCTTAAACCTGGCGGCAAGCTAGTTCTGGATGAAGCAGTTACAGGTAAGAGAGAAGATATATATATATATTCTTCTTAAGGCTGAAAATGACATAACTTGCCATCAACTTCAGAGCTACATTTCCTTTATCTTGAAATTTGCAGTCATGACAGGAAAGAGTTTTTGAAACTCATGTCACTAAAATAGAAATGTACACTAGAAATGCTGCACATTGTTTAATACAAATAGAACTCTAAAAATGTAATGATTTCACGTGTCAAGTGGCGTTCTTCACAAAGTCACCGTGCTGCACTGATGAGGTTGTGGCTCTGATTATGTTACACTTTGCTTCACTTGTTTCTCTCTGTGTTCCAGGATCGGCGGCGCAGAGTGTGTGCACTGCCGAGAAGCTGATGTCAGCTCTTAAATTATCGGGCTTCATGTCTGTGACCGAGGTGAGTGAGCGGGTTCACACACAGAGCCTGAAACCTAAAACCATTATGGTATTGTTTAAAATGAAGATTGCAATCATGCAATTAAACATTGCACATTAGATGGAAGTCTTGCACTTAATCAAACCACAATGTACAGGCGAGAATATGAGAAGCGTAATCTCGTGGTCAACCACATGAAATAAATCTTACACCAGTATGAGGAAACATCTGCACCAGTTTAACCCCCTTTTTGACCTCTTGCTTCCTCTCCATTCAGGTCAGCAGAGCAGAACTGAGTCCCAAGGCGGTGAGCGCCCTCACAAAGACCACTGGTTATCAAGGAAACACTCTGTCTAGAGTTCGCATATCTGCCTCCAAACCCAACTTTGAGGTGGGATCATCCAGCCAGATTAAACTGCCATTTGGGAAAAAGACACCCAAGCCAGGTAGCACAAAGCCCAGTTTTCTTTTTCTAAGAGTATTTTTGTCCACGTGTTAAATTAACACATTCATTTCTGTTGCGAGATTTGTTGGTCACGTGATGCCTCTAAAACCACTGGTCAGATTTTGGTAAAACTATGATCAAATTACCTGTGACTGAACCATGGGGGCTCTACTACAAAATGTAAAGGAAAAACGTACACATGTTCAGCATACGTGATGGCTTTTCCCTCAGTTTAGATTGTAGAGACAGGATTGAGTTGAGATTGTACTTTGTAGTCCAACATACTTCAGCTCCAGTTGTGTGCAGCTGCTTGTGGAGACGTAGCTGAAAGTTGAGGTGAAGCTAATATTTGCAAACGTTTGTGGTTTCAGCAGAGAAACCTACTCTGGATCCCAACACAGTCAAAATGTGGATGCTGTCAGCCAATGACTTGGATGATGATGTGAGTTATGGATTTTGTATTAATGTAAAGATTCATTAGTTTTATTAGTCAAATTATGTGTTAAGAACCATGCGTATGTATTTCTTCAGGAATTTCATGCACACGTCTTTCTGTACACTGTAATTGTACCTGCAATTACAGTCTTTCTTGTCCCCTTTCTCTCTAGGACCTGGTGGACTCTGATGCTCTGCTGGATGAAGATGACTTGAGGAAGCCTGACCCAGCTTCCCTTCAAGCACCCAGCTGTGGAGAGGGAGGCAGCAAGAAGAAAGCCTGCAAGAACTGGTGAGGTCACCACACAGATGTCTTAACCTCAACACACCCACTGCGTCGTGGGTAGCTATGACAGGAGGAACTGGGCTTTCATTGTGCATTTATAGGGGCTTTGAGAAGCATGTAAACATTGATACAATATGTTGTATGTTTTGTGTAGCACGTGTGGTCTTGCTGAAGAGTTAGAGCAGGAGAGTAAAGAAACACAGAAGACGGACCTACCAAAATCTGCCTGTGGAAGTGTGGGTATAGTTTGACTGTTATACATTAACCATGTTTTCTCATATCACACTAACCAGACATGTGTAAAGAAATAATTATTTTCCTCTCTATTTGTGGCAGTGTTACCTTGGTGATGCGTTCCGATGTGCCAGCTGTCCGTACATGGGGATGCCAGCGTTCAAACCAGGGGAGAAGATTGTGCTGGACAACAACACGCTGACGGACGCTTGAAACACCACATTTCACACGATCTACAGCGTCAAAAAATTACATTCCTTTTTGTTCCATCCACCCCGAGATGCAATTCCCCCTGCAAGAACAGAGTCTAAAACTACCTTTTGGGAATGATGTGATGGGAATTACAACAAACATCATGTAACGTTCAGTTTAATTTAAGAGTTTGGCAATGTAGCTTTGATTGCTTTGTGAGATTTAACTGAACTGAACAAAATATTTGCAGTTTTACAGTTTGTAGTTTTACTACTTAAACTTTGGTGGCAGAATTACCTGGAAGAATTCTATGAAGTACATAAAAGCAATGAAATGCATTTATTCTTGTTCCTTTTATCTGAAGTTGTATTTACATCTGACTACTGACAGTTACAGTATAAAAGTAAAAATGACGTGTTCACCAGTACAATAGAAGCATTCACAGGTCCATACAAACAGTTTGCGTTTACACACATGAATAGGGTTGGACAGTTTATATGCTGTTTGGCAATAAGACATGTAGTTGCCTTTTTGTGTTTCAATTGAATACAATAAACTAAAGCCAGACCGTTTATAGTCTTCTCATTAATTTCACTGTTGGGACAACGGCACCAGAGATGACAATGAGCAGTTGTCAGCACCTACCGTATCCAACATTCTTCAGTATAATATTAGCTTTGAAGAGCTCAGCAGTGAAGTCACTGTCTTGCTTGTCCCTGCCTGTAAACTTCCTTCACTGTAACTGGACAACGATACCAAACACTGGATAACCAATATAAAACTATAAAACCTTTCTTAGGTTGGGCTTTGCTTGAGGGGGACACAATACATTTGAGTTCTTATTTTGCTGTAATGACCCCAACAGGTTACTTGGCATACTATTTGGCATCCCTAATTGCACTGAACTGACTGAATATCCATCGGCCAGTTAGTGACATCCACCTTTAATTTGATGACTTTTTAGAATGTATTCTAGAATTGCTATACACTTCACTGGACACCCTTTAATATGAATTATTCAAATTGTTAAGATTCTAAGATCTTAAGAGTCTTCTGAGTCTTTAAAACACAAATTTATGGTTCCATTTTGGGGATGATAAACACAAACAGAACAATAAAACCATATTGGCCAAGCCACAGATGTTAGTGTTAAGGTCAACAGTGACGTGAGGTGAAAAACACAACATTAAGTCTGTTCTTTAGCCAGTGATTCCTCCACATCACTGAGATTTGATGCTGAAGTCCATCTTAATGTCTCCTTCACTGGGTTCAAAAATGAAGCTGTAAGACACTGCGGCTCTGCCATCGTCTGAGCTCTCAACCGGTGACCTGAACAAATACACTCCCTGCTTCCTGTGTCGACTCCACTCACACTCGCCCTGAAAGAGAGGCACAGCAAATCTGTCAAACACCAACAGTTCTACTGTCCATGACACTGAACATAATGCTGCCAACTGATGATTGTAGGGTTGCAGCTAACAATCATCTTCATTACTGATTAATGGTTTATTCTATCAAATGTCAATCTCATCACAATGTCCCAGAGCCCAAAGTGACGTCTTCAAATTGCTTCTTTCTTCTGACCAACAGTCCAAAACCCAAAGACTCTTCATTTACTGTCACACATGACAAAGAAAAGCAGCTAGAACCAGTTAATATTTGACATCTGTGCTTGAAAACAAATTATCTTTATGTTTGGAACTGTTGTTTGAACAAAGTGAGCAATAGACAAAATCGAGAAAATAACTGGCAGCTTATTTTATAGTGAAATTGCTACTTGCAGCCGTAATTCCATTGCTTTGATGAGACAGAACGAGATGAGTGCAATAAACAGCGAATGAGAAAAGCTCCATGTAAAAACTGTAGATGAAGGCTGGGGTACCTGCTCACTGATTGGTCCAATCAGACCTGAGCTGACAGTAATGTCATTGGTCAGGTGATATTCCATCCACAGTGCGACACCATGGCAACGACCACTCCTGAAGCAGAGATTTAAACAGACAGTTAACAGCTCTGCAATGTGTTGTTCAGTACGAAAGCTCCTTTTAAACAGTAAGTGTCTGTGTGGAAGCTCTGGTCATGTCTGCAGGACCTCCAAACACTACATGAGGTAGCTGCTGCCACGTTTTAACTTGTCACATAATCAACCATTTACAATTTTATTAAAATTGTAACGTTATAGCATTTTTCTTTATAGAAGATACAATTCCTTCCTCTATGTATGAAACAAAGCAATGCTGTGATTCTGTTGCTATTTGTTTTTCAGCAAACATAATATATCCCAAAATGTATATTTATCCCAAAATCACTATACACTTAGTGTTTTATTTTCCTTAAAATAAAATCTGTATCTGGTTCTTGATCTCACTCTGACAGAAGGAAACTCAGTACCTTTTGAAGGGCAGTAAGCCTTGACTGCTAATTGGCTGTTGAGGGACACACTGTGTGAAGTCAAAGGTCATGACGGCTGTGGACTGGGTCAGAGCACGGCACGGGTACTCCCAGAGAGGGTGGGGCTCCGCCTCACGAGACTCGTGGAAATCCAAAGAACGCTGAAGGTGCAGAAGTGGCGAGTTAAAACCATTATTTTAAATTAAATAATACATAAAAATAAAAAAAACTGATTTAATGGGAGACAGTCTAGAGACTTAAACTTGAACAAGATGAATGTAGCATGAAAATAGCATACAGTAACCTGGAGATTACTAGAAAAAAAAAAAAAATACAAAAAATGTTACCTGGACCATTTCATCCATGGGTGTGACATCAAAGCCCTCACATGTTCCAGACGGTGCTCTTATCCTCCACAAATCCTAACAAACATGGGAACCATAAATTAATTCAACAGGAACTTCCCTTTAAACATAATTTTCTATTATAAAATGTGAATCTGGCTATTTAGAGCTCAGCATTAAGGATCTTCAAGTTACGGACACCCTGAATGAGGATTGCTGATGGAGACAGCAAGAGATCAGACCAAAATAAAAATGATATCTTTTAGAAATACTGCAAAGTTAGAAGTCATTTAAAAAAGCATGCATATGTCTCACCTGGAACTCTACAGCCACCATGTGAAGTGTGGCAGAGAAGGGCAGGATGGTGGCGTTAGGTCGGAGGAGGCCTGCCAGGGCGGTGCGACAGTACCAGAAGAACAGGGAATGCCAGGGCAGGAGGCTGGTGCTGAAGTACGGCTCACCCATAAGGACTGAGATCTGGAGGAACATTTGGGTGGGATCCTTAGCTTCAAATGTTATCAGATGGGTTAAATTCCAACATATACAGCTGGTCAACTGGAAACCAAAGAGTTCAAGTATTATTTTTGCTTCTTTTTTGCCATAGCCAGCTATAAACACAACATTGACAGATTATCACCATATAAAGTTAATATAGTGGCCGTGCTATTAAACATCTACCAAATCAGCTATTTACACCTACAGCAGACAAGGAACTATATGAGTATGTTTTTGGCCACCTGCTGAATATTCACTCTCCATTGAGCTGTTTCTGGTCTCCACTAACCCCTGAGAAAATATCTGCTGAATGATCAACTGTGTTCACCAGCTAGTTGCAAACTTTATCTCCCTGCTGTCTGGTGCTGAGCAGTATGCAGTGGGTTGATCAGAGCTTTGTCACTGAACACAGCTGAACAGTTTCTTTGCGAGAAACCACACTGACAACAGTTGAGAGACTGAACCAAAACACTAACACTATATGTTTTGTTAAGTTAAATTACAACCTTTTTTGTCCGTTGTACCTCCACAGCCCTAGGTATTTTTCAATGCTATTTTTTTGTTTTGGCCAAGTTTGCATTTGTGCTACTGCCATTTGCCGTGACAGAAGCCGTTTCTATTTACATTACGCTTTGTGTCTAGTCTATCTGCAGTCTGAATCAACTTACAGTTGGAAACTGAAGCATGACTTGTGCAGTCAGATACCATAGTTAGTAAGTTATTGTGATAGTAACTACAGAGATCAGCCTCACACACATTTGTTATGTTTTCAACTAAACACAAATACCGGCATGTACCTGTATTTTGTCAAATCATAATTTCTTTATCTTTTTTTTTCCAAATTAGCAGAGCTTCACAATTTTCCTCGTACCCACTGGTAACTGCAGAAATACCCCTTGAAGTAAAAGTACCCCTGGTTGGGAATCACTGCATGTACATAACTGTTATGTTTAACTGGGTACCTGTACACACAGTGTATGATGGGTGCTCATGCACATATCTTTGTGATTTAATTGATGCAAACCATTTCAAGATACAATAAACTCAGATCAGATCAACAACAAACACACACAAAACGGAGGCAACTCACCTACGCAGACTCATATTAATACACTGATCAATAACGTTCAGAAAAAAACGGTCACAATCACAGACACAGACATCAAATCCACTATAATATTCAGTCCAAAACACATGATATCAATAAATAGTCCGTAGATGTGCCTAGCACTCCATGAATTATCTGTCATGACTACAGTTCAGTGGCTGCACTCTAACCTTGTGATTGACACCTCACTTTATATACAGTCTTGAGCCATGGATGTTCTTATAATACATCCATGACTTCCCAGTCAGCAATTCAGTAATATGCATGTACTCCATGTGGTTTAAGAACAGCTGTTTTAGGCAAATTTTACAGGAATGGCAAGAAACAAAATAATGAGCTAAAAGATGCGAAAGCTTCAAAAACGGTGACATAAACACCTGTGGAAGACAGCAATGCACGCCAATAATCTAAAGGTACCTGTTCCCCTCCTAGATCATTACTGGTCAGCTGCACAGGCCTGATCTCCAGCAGCTCAACTACTCCTTTCATGGAGCTGGCCTCCAACACCTACAGAGAAAAATGCACAGAATCAACACTTCTTAGGCTCCATCAATACATTTTCATTTTAAAACGATCTCCATACACAAGTGCTTAATTACACTTTCAGAAATAATCTCTGTCCATACTACAAGCCTGAAAATAAATCTCACATGAGCATTCACGTGCACAGGGCATGCATGTGCCGGTGCAAACAGGAAGCAGATTGTCTGCTCTGGTTGGCTGGTTCGTAGTAGGCAACAGAGAAAAGTAAGCTTTCTCTGCTTGGGCCTAAGAGTAGTTGGAGCTTTTCCTGAAAGGAAGTGTTCCTTTTTAATGTTGAATTAACTGCTGGCAATCGAGGCTGATGTTGTTTGTTTTTGTCTGGGAAAGGGTAACGTGATAGGGGCGTTTCGATTCAGAGAAGGACACGTCATGGCTGATAAGACCCAATCAGGAAGCCAACGTGGGTGTCTGCGTCATCGTTTTTAAACGTCTCTGTTTCCTCCCGTCTTCACTAAAACACAATCCAAAGTTTTCAAACTAAAACAGGGTAAGCAGTGTTTTCAAAAAGCTCTGTTTGAAAGCGCCGGACTAGTGTGGATGCTATGTGTAAACGTAAAGTGTGGATGTAGCCCTAAACTGAGTTTGGTGTTTTATGTCAATATACCTAAATGTGTAAAAATATGATGGATCACCTGCGGTTCACAAAGAGGAGGCAGTGCATTAAATAGTTCTCGTTTACCTGCTCAATAACCTGCTTAGACATTCTGGAGTTTTCCAAACTGCAGACCTAAGCAGAGGCCAAGAGAATAAAAAGACCAGTCAACAACAGAGTATCTGGTTTGTGAAAGTACAGCATGTGTCCACGTGGTCAAAGCAGAGTACCTTCTTAGCTCCAAGCATGTGAGAAAACACAGGAAGCAGACTTCCATCACTGACGCTCAGACACACGCTGTCCTCCCTCAGAACCTGGAGTCAACACAGCAGGTAATCAGAGAACATAGATCACATCCATCCACTGACACTTCTGACTGAGGGCTGACCATCACTTACGCTGCGCAGTGCGCTCACATAGCTCTCTGTACGCCGTTTGTCATTGAGTTCACCGAAACGTGGCCGAGTCCAAACCAGGTGAGCCTGGCAGGTGCAACACGGCCGCGGGGGAAGAGCTTCGGTCTCAGTCTGTGAGTCCTGTTGGCTGAGGATGCCCACACAGACAAGTTAGACCCGGTGATGCTGAAACTGACACCAGAACGACCAAAAAACACAGAACTGTTTGAACTGTAGGACAGAACATCCTTAAACATCCTGGCTGTTTCTCCGTGAATACATAATCATTGTCCATAGAGGAAAATGTTAGTGAGTGACCCCCTGACCTTTCTGCTAGTTCAACAGGCCAAAACATCACACTGGCACACAAGATATATGTAGAGATCTACCATGAAGATCTACCATGAAGATCTCAAAGAGATCAACCCTTTTGATTTTAATAATCCTGTGACCCATCCTCGAGGAAGAGCATGCAAAAAATCATGAAAGTGGTGTACTTTACGTGAAATGGGTGCTTTTCCAGAGTTGTGTCATTTGAGTAAAACATGTAGCCAGTGCGGTAGGAATCTGAAAATATGAGTCTCTGAATCACCAAAGTCTTTTGAGTATTTATTAAGCTTTCTGCAGAAAGGACCCGTTGATGTGCACTCAAGGGGTGTCACAGTCAAGAAGGGCCAGGAAGAACCTGGTTACACT
>JAVQJD010066151.1:0-16854 GCA_036023655.1 Nannoperca australis | reverse complement strand
CACCAAACAAAAAAAACATAAGTACAAAGTTAAATAACAAAAAGATTTAAAAGAGCAAGTAAGACGAGCGGAGCAACCGTATCGGGCAGCACGCACTTACAAGCGCATGCGCACACCATAGCCTTTAGGTTCTATTTTCTGCAACCATTTTAGAATGAATGGCATATATGAGTTGTTTTTTTTAATCATTTAATTGTTTTTCATCACCAATTTGTGGCTACCAACCCGGTACTTGACATTACTGCTGCACTGCTGCTCCAGCTATCAGTTACTCCAAATACAAAGTGACAATTAAGTGTAAGAGGACGAACCCTAACATCTCGAAGAAACAAACCACAAGTGATTAGTCATGAGTAGGCCAATGCAGATAAATAGCACAAAAATTTAAAACAAATATTAATATTGTTGCTTCAACAACATTGAAGGCGTAAGCATTAAATAGTGTGACCTGGAGCGTGACGATTTGTGTTTGTTACTGACTCACAGTTCCCGGCAGAGCCCATGGCAAACATTTTAGACTGCCAGGTGATATTGATATCAAGGTTTTCATATAAAACAATAGAGTTCCAACTATGTGAGTCATGAAATAATAATTTCTTCAAACGTTATCTCCTGACATGGCAAAGTATTGTTAATAAAGAAGGTTGTACATAATTTCAAAGATTTATGAATACGATTCCATCTGCTGTGATTAATAAACCTCGGTGGCATGGCCAAAACTAAGTCGTTAGGTCCAAGGATTATTAAATGATCTATCAATAGTCACTTGCATTTAATATGGGGATTAGTTTAAATACCTACTGATAATAGTGGGTCAAATACAGTACATCAATTTAAAGTAATACTTCAACATTTTGGGAAACACTTATTTCTCGCCGAGAGTTACAATTTAATTGATACCACTCCCATGTCTGTATACTAAATATGTCGCTACAGCCAGCAGCTGGTTAGCTTAGCTTAGCATAAAGACGGTGGGGGAACGGCTAGCCTGGCTCTGCATAAATCAACAAATTGAGGTTTAATTAATGTAATTAATTGAAATTTCAGTGACTATGAGGAAGTCACTGAAACTGGCCATGGGTATTTCCCCAAATCTCAAACAATTTCTTTAACATTATCACCTATGTACCTGTTGATTGAGATCCAGTCGGTTCTAATGCTTGTCAGTGAGAAATTGTTAAAACTGTGTATTATGTACATTTTGGTATATAACTGTAAACAACCTATCAGGTTTCAGTTTAGGCTTCAGTTTCCCCACATGAAAGATTCAAGTTCACAGATTCCTTAATAGTGGCATGTGTAACTCTATCAATGTGCAAGACAGGGCATGGCCCTCAAATTCTGGCAATGGCAGTGTGTTGCTTTGCCCCGAGTGTGAATGTAATCCCTAACTCTGGCACTGTTAGAGCCTTTCTCTACTGAGCCAGACACATCCAAGTCCTCAGGGCCCAGGGTGCTACTGGTTTCCATCCTAACCACATGAGATGGATTAACACCTGCGATGCACTGTTGTAATCTGTTAAAGGGCCAGACTCAGTTTGCTGATTTTTTTACACAATCTGTGAATTTGTATTGTACATGACTGTAAACACTAGTGGTTCCCAGCCTCTTTAACATGAGGCTCACAGATTGCACACGTCTACAGGCTGTGACCAATTTAACCAAAGAGTCATTATTCCCTCTGAGAGACCTGTAGGTAAAATGATCCAGTAATGTACATGTTTTCTGCTCTCCTGAAGTGTGTTAATCATCTGGTGACACCTCAGATTTATCTTGGGACACCTTGGTAGGGACCATACTCCCGTGTTGAAAACCACTGCTATATGCCAATACATTTGTAGTGGTTTGTTAAAGTATGTAATATTATGAGAAGTAATAGTGGTATTTTAAAATAAGTGAAGTGGCCCTTAACCTACCTAGACGGCTAAAAATCCAGCAGTATTCTACAAGGATTGAGAAATGTATTTGCTTGGTTATTCATTCCAAAGATTTTAAGTATTTCTACAATTTTGTATTTTGGACTCTCCAGTTCTCCGTTCCCTCAAAAGGTCAGGGCTGTCGGTGGCGGCTTGCTATGGGTCGAGAGTACAAAGCTGTGAGTCACAAAAAAAATGAGCACAGATTTACCGTAACCCAAAATACATGAATCCAAGGATCACGGCAATTGAAATAAATGTTGGCAGTTTAAATGCTGGTGCAACCTGACCTTTATGGAGTCAAACCAGAAATGCCGTTGCTGGGGGTTGAACCTCTGTCAGTCCCTGTGACAATTGATGAGCTACCGTAAATTATTTCAACAAGAGTACCTTATGTTCAGACTAAATTGGTACAAACTTTAGGGACTACTTTGTACTTTTATGGTGCATCAACAAGTACCGTTGCCTACTTTGATACTGCATCTGTGAAAGATGTTTGGACTGGCTCTGTGATCCTGCTTCTCTAAAACTAGATGGCCTCCCACCTGACAGGATTCCACAAACCCCATTCCCTTACAGCGACTCACATCAACATAATGTCCCTGAATTCCTCGTCACACCCTTGATGTTTTGCCACATGGGTGTTGAAGTGACCTGACCTCAGACATTCTCTTATCAGCCCCAATGTAAATTGTGGAAGTGTCAGATTTGGAGCTGATCGTACAGAATGTGATCTTAACGCAGTATATCCTATGCATTCATGTATGTGTGCACAAGAGACTTTGTGCCTGTGTACATCTCTGACAGCGCAGCGACTAGCCTCACCTTCTTTTAGTCCTCTGACAACAAGATGCTGCCATCATATTCATATTCTGCTGTTGTTCTCTGCACCCCTCCTTTTACACAGTGGATCAGTATGTAATCCCTTTATTGTTACTGTGGTTTGGCACTGACAGTGTGATAGAGGACAAGTCAGTGCAAGCTTAAGGAAATGCTTGCATTCTTAGGCGTTCCCACACTATTTATGCTGTTTTTATGCCATTCCCGTTTTGCTTTAACACATTGCATTTCAGGTGACATGCAATACGGGTGCAAGAGAGAGGGGAAAAGATTGAACTGAGGGTGTGAAACTGATAAAACTGTTTATGTTGTTGGGTGATGCAATATAATATTTAACCATTTTTGGCCTCATGCTGTATATTAGTTGCAGAAGGCTCCATGTATGCAAGAGTAAACACAGAAATATCAGTTATTATCAAAAAAGGTGGATGTCCTTCCATGGAGAGGATTGTGCACTTCTTTGTCACTCAACCAGACCAACATGCCATCATCCAGGTCATTGAGTCATTGTTGTAATTATCTTTAGAGGTCCTGCTCTTTACTCCTATTGACCCAAGCTGCAGGTAAATAAATATAACCAACATAATGAAAGGTCAAGTATTGCTGCCATTAATGCAGTATAAACCACAGTTTACCCGATGTCCAGCCGTTGTTTTCTGGCAGTGTTTATTTCTCTGCATCTCTCTCCCTCCCTCTGCAGCCGTCTCTCAATGTACAGACAGGGCTGTGCATTGAGCACCGGCTTTAGATTACAAAGCACAGATCTGCTTGGGTACACATGGCAGTGAGCTGTCAAACAAGACATGTGCATCTCTCCCAGGCACAAAGGGTTTGTTAACGCAATGCCTAGGCAAACAGATGGAGAGGAAAGGACAGCAAAGGTGGAAGGTATAACAGGAGAACAGTCACTAGGGGTGCAATGGTACTTGCTAGCTCACTACCAATGCCAAAAGAAGCTAACATGCTAAACTAATATGGATTACAGATGTAAATATTATACCAGCTAAACATCAGTATGTTAGCATTGTCGTTGTGAGTATGTTAGCATGTAGCTTCACAGTACAGTTCCACAGAGCTGCTATCGTGACTGTAGTCTTCTTTGTCTAAAAACTTTTGAGACTTACTGTAGTTGTTTGAGTGACTGGTGCACAAAACCATGTAGCTTTGTTTTGCTTCTTTATGTGGATTTTGCAATCACATTTTATTACAGAGGAAATTCTGTGATGCCATTACTCTATTTTAGCCTGGTTTCCAATACTTCCAGTATCACTATAAGTAAATCCCTGACTGTAACACATTGGATCTGTATCCAGCTCTTCCACATGGGAAAGCAAATAACTAAACCCCCCCCAGAGATATACCCAGGCTTAGAGGGCCTGAAGAAGTACTACTCGCTAAGCATAGTGATTTGGAGCAAAGGGAAGACACTCTCTAAAGCATATGCCATGATTTATTCTAGATTTTCCTCCAAGATGGGATTGTGCATTGTATCAAAGGAGTGACTCAGACATTATGTGGACATAAGACTTGCTCTAAGCTCAGAGGCCATGCCATCTCAGTGATTGGATTTTGTTTGTGTGTCTGTGAGAGTGAATCTGGGTGTAAACAAATAACAATACTAGCTAGCATACCCTGTCCTGTCCTCTACGCAGCACATCTGACTGACAGATGCTCCGATTCAACCAAATCCACTTAAATGTGAAGCAGTAACATCCACTAATGTTGTCTGAACCAAAGCATCAAGACCAGAGTGATATTTACCGCTCATTGCAATTCTTCTTTTATGGCACTGATGTTAGGGAAAATATATTGGACAAAAAATGGAAAATATGAGCTGAAGAAGTCCTGTCAAATTTAAGTCACGCTGCATGATTTTCTGTTATCAGCTGGGATTAACGTTTTCTGTTTTCTCAGTGCTGCAGCAGATTCACAGATTTTTCTTAACTTATAAATGTTACTTGATAGGAAATGTTAAATTTGTCAGCTTCTATCTATATTTCTCCTGATATCCCAGGTTGTTTGATCACATTTTTTAATTTTCAATCAATTAAATTGGAAAATTACATTGTAAGTGACAAAGAAAAAGAATCCATCCTGCTCCTAACTTGATTATTAATTTGCATTATTTCTGCTGTCGTGGGCACTGAACCTGTGACCGTGCCGGTAAGGGGCTGGTGTCTTGAAACACCAGAAAACCCTGACAGCTCTATCTCAAGGACATTAGCCAATTAGGCTTGTTGTTAAATTGTACAGCTTCAAATTTAAGGTAAACTCACAGAGAATAACTGCACAGAGAATGAAGTGTGGAATACATGTGCAGTCCATGATGTAAGTCAACAACATGTAAAGCAACATGTGGAGTCCAGAAGTAGAGCATGTTATGTGTAAGTAGGTGCAAATTCCAATCACCACCTCCGTCTTTACTATAGTCATTGATTAACAGGACTAATAATGATAACCACACTCCACTCAAAGACTGCATAAAAAAGATAAACATAATTAGTCACTTTAGCTTGCTTAACCACTTTACGTAATTTTTCCCTCAGAATGTGACTGTATTCCTTTTAACAGTGATGTTTGATGTTGAACTTACTGGGAATTATTACTGGCAAAGTCTCCTTGTTTGATTTCCATCTCCAGGGTAAACTGACCTGCACTTGTTGCAATGATCACTGGGGGGGTGGGGGAGGGGGGACTTTGATGTAGCCGTGTTGAACATTGACTCAATAAATGAGAGTCTTTATGGCAGGTTATTATAGGGCGCTTGATACCACTTTGAGGAAGGTCAATGGCCAGGTTTAAGCTGAAGAGTGCAGTGCCAGCTGTAATCACTCCACTCTATATGGTACAGTAATTGCAGACTAGAGATCTCATCTAGATGAACAAACATTAGCCTCAGGAGGTTATAAGGACGTCTGGATTAAGTGGAAGTTGTCTGATGCAAAGGGCCAAAATTTGAAGTGCTGGTTGACAACTACAGTTATAGTAAAGAGAATTTAAATTGCAGACCGTTAAGTGCATGCTGGGATTCCAGCTCAATGTGACCCTGGACTGGGTTGCGCCAACTATTCGTAAACATCACTAGCTTAAGTGTGCGTGTAAAGTCCTTCCTAAATTCTTAGCACCATTAAAATCTAAATGTTTTAGCTAGTTAAAACTTAAGTTACACATTAATTGGTTGCTATCGCCTATGTAAATAGAGTCACAAGCTGGAGCGTAACAGATGTACATTACCAAGTCATATATTATAACGCTTACAGTCCTTAATGTTTGTAAGAAGCTGTTTCATTTATATAATCATACACAGAGAAATATCTGTTTCAGAGTTGGTTGCAGTCATGCAGTTTTGAATGCACAGGAAATAGACTATGCTAACCAGAAGCAACAGTCATTTTGTCTGACTTTATTAGCATGTTTTATAACTTAAACTGTATTTTTGGGGCAATGTACTTTACAGTTTTGTTATTAAACAGCATTTGATCTAGTGTCACCATGTGTCAACCATATTCCATATTACCTAAACTGGCATTAGCAAGCTAGCTTAATGTCATTTCTTGACTGTTAGCACAGTTAGCTATAGGCAACAGTTACAACTGGCAGATAGTGGGTGTAAACAGTAAGTATCAAGTAACTAATTTTATACCCCGTATTGTACATTTTGAGAACACTCTTCCTCCTTTTGCCCTATAAACTCACCAACTTACAGTGGTTAGGTTAGTTTGTACTTGTGTTTGCTTGTAAGAAACAGAGCCTCCTAATTATCTCTGACTGAAACCCCACCTATGTGACCTGCTCTTGTCAGTGTGCAGACCCCAGCTGCAGCAGCTACATGACCTGACGGTTGCTGCCTCAACATGTGCATGATCCTGATAAGGAGTGCAGAGTGGGAAGACAGCTGCTTCAGACTTATTTGCATGGGTGACAATGGTAACATTTACTAGAGGAAATAAGACTTAAATATAACTGAACCTTGGTTAAGAAATATATGCCTTTATTGTTTTGACCTTTTGTCACTGTTTAATTTCTAAAACAGGATTATTTGCGGTATTTGGCATACACTTAAGTCATCAAACTCACTCACTTCAGCGTGCTAGACTTACCTGTTTCAGAAATGTTGCTGATGCCAGAGCTTCGTTCTGTGCTTTTCTCAATTTCCTTCCACGCCAAAACACCACGATTTAGAACAACTTCTACCCGCCTGTGTTCCTGAAAAAGCTTCGAAGATAGCAACCTGTCATGTTTTTCCATAATGTCGCCCAGACGTGTCTTTAGTTACGCTGTCGTTCGGTGATTCTCGTCTCAACTTTGTTACAGCCCGCGTAACAAAACGCGTTCAGCGTCAGAAGTGTGTGTGCCGGTGTCGGCCCGAGCTCTCAGGAGAAGAGGGGACTTAAAACAAAGATCGTGTTTGAGGAAGATGATTTCCTCGATAGTAAAAAATGAAACTGCCCTACTTTTCCATTTTGTGAATTCCATTTAAAGTGAAAAACGAATACAAATGAGTGACTGAAAATGAAAATAGATTAAACATTTAGCCAATAATGCAATTCTTAAGTAGAGCTTAAGTATTTGTAATACTTTCCATTAAACAAAATGTACAGATGTGTTAGGGTTGATTTATTGATTTGATACTCCATTCATAGCTTTAATATCAGTTTTTTAAAGCTGACTTCAAATGGGCCTGTATTGTGTTTTGGAAGCTTTTACATAACCAAATCTTAAATGTATTTAACAGAAAATATCTGCAGAACTATGACTACTTTTACCACGTTTCCACCAATACCCTGACGTTTGCCGTACCGGAAAACAGTGACAGAGTTAGAGCTCTTGCCTTTCATCCTGTCTGGTCAGTCCTGTGGGACAAACCCTGCATCAGCACGTTGGGTAAACACATAAACTCAGTAATTCATGACTCAGAGCAATTAGGTGCTTCCATGCTGTTCTAGACTGTAGAGTTGAATAATTACCTTAACCTTTCATAACATCAGACACCAACATTAACAAAAATGATGACCATACTGCATGTGGGTTAGTCCCCCACAACATCCTTAACTCTGCTTTTACCTGAATAAAAAGTGGACTGATTTTATAATGATGCAAAGAGTGTAACAAGAAAGATAGTTAATGCTGACTCTCTCTAACTACAGTATGTGTCCTCGCTTTTTCCCCGTGTGTGACTTAGAGCAGGCAACAGTTAATAAGAAGGGAATTAGAGGAGGTATTGTCAAACCTCCCGCTTCCAATATTGAATTATTAATGGTGTATTTTCATGTTCAGGCCCCCAAAAATCAATAAAATTTTGTGCATTTTGCTCATGTGCAGGCTAGAGAATTTCTTTAAACTGTAAAATGTGCTGTTTCGTGGGCTTACTTTTTAAGTAACCCTCTTACACCGGACATATTACTTCTGGAACAGGATACTCTAACTTCACTATCCAGTGTAGGTTAATGATGAGTGTGTGGAAATATGTAATACTGTATATTTGTGGTAAATAGTGGTGTGTGGGCCAAATCTAGCTCTCCGACAAAAATATTCGGCCCCTTAATGAAAGCTAAAGTCATAGATATAGAGGTTCAGTGGGAGGTTCCTGTGACTCTGCTGTAGTATTGAACTTGTAACATCTAATACAGCAGTACATGACAAGAGGCACACTATGCATACAGTGCATGGCTGTAAAATGAAGTCTTATAAATTTAAGAGATGAATAACACAGGTAATTAATATAATGTGGCCTATCTAACCAGAATAGAGTATTTTCATTCAGCCATAAATAAAGCTGTTCTGTGTAGAAACTCAGGTTCTGTGAGAATAGAGTTGAACCTATGTTCACAAATGACGATTAACATAAACTGCTGTAATTCTGTTAATTCTCACTTACTAAAAGGATTTATGACATCTGCCCTCAGATACAATACAACTAAAATGGTTTATATAGAAATGTTATACCTTCAGTGCTGAAAAAACAGACCCATGGTGGAAGCTAATTGCTGACCCTGCTGTATCGTGTCAAGAGATGCTTATTTAGGACCAGATTGTCTTTACAATTACAAATTAATTATGCTATAATTATACATATTCATATTTATATGATGATGTAGTTGGACTGGACTCTAATAGCGCAATAACTCCATCCATCCTCTTTTGCAATTAACTTGAAATGGCATTTGTATCTTTGTTTATATTCTAGTGTTTATTATTCTTATTCTTTTTATTTCTTCAATAACTTCTATTGAGCACTGCAAGTGTATCAAAAAACAATTTCCCTTCTGGGATTAATAAAGTATTTCTGATTCTGATTCTGATAGTTCATGACCTCCCACACTGAATTTGAAATTATGAATTTTCTTGCTGATTCTTTTTGGTTAGTGACATAGCAATGAAAACCTGCAGTCAGTAACAATCATTAACCATTATTTTATTTTAAACCTTGTATCTGAATAATAATAATGTTCAAATATCACATATAAACGATTCTAAACAATAGTAAATCTTACTAAACCATAAATACATCAGCTTATACTGTGCCTATAATTAGTATGGTGTGGAAAATGGTAATGATAAATGGAAAGTATTTTCCCCTCTTTGCCTCTGGTCCTGATGCTGGTGGTCTCTCTTTTGATTGACACACAACTTGTAGCTTCTGTAAACATGGCAAAGACCATAAGCAAAGACAGTAGAACATGACGACACAGCGTCTCGTGCCACCTAGCACTGGATCTCACTTGTGATTGGCTCACAGCCAGGAAGTGTCATTCCATCCAATCACAGCAACGTTTGCTTGCCGATTAGGCAGTATCAACATGGCAGCTTTCTGAGTTTTGGAGGAGGGGACCTGGTGTAAATAAACACAAATTTCACATTTTACAGATAACGACAGCGTTTGTGTGTTTGTGTTTATCATTGATTGGACTGTAGAGGCAAAATGTCGACTGACGGAAATAAAAAACAGTTCTGGAAAAGAAACGCAGCGAAGGTTCCTGGCAGGTGAGTGACGTGTTCCCTCCTGTTGGCTAGCTTAGCGTAGCTAGCCTTGCTGAACTGACGCTGCACTGTTGAGCTTCAAACGCAACGTTCACATTCACGGACGGTCCTCCAGTATTGCACACAGTTTGCGACGTTCACACATTGTAACGGACCAATGTCCGTGGTAAATTAGTCTCACAGACACAGTTTACACATCTGTGTTGTTAGCTGGCTAAGAGCTACGTTGCTAACAGCGGCTAGCAGTTGAGCAATTTTCCCACACCGCAGTCACAGAGTTGTAACTAATTATACAGTGACCATTTTATATTGCGGATTAGCTATGGTCTTACAGCAAATTAAAGTAGTTTTTGTCACACTGGGTCGTGTTATTATAGTATTAACTGATGATGTTATGGATAATAAGAAGCTAACATGGCTAGCTTGACAGCAAGTTATGAATCAGCTCATTCATTTACATCCTCTCGTCTTCACTTTTTCAGCATTCAGCATGTGTATGGCGCACAACATCCACCTTTCGACCCGCTCCTTCATGCAAAGTAAGTTAAACGTACTTCGTCATACTAGATAAATGCCCTATGATCTTGTTGGAGGAGTTTGGAGAGATGTTATACTTTGCTGTGCTGATGTCAACCGTTTGCTACTGTCGCTACACTACATGAAACTCTAGTTGAAGTTGACAGTCTTCACCCTCCATTATATTTACTCCAAAATATCTTGCTGTTAAGACATATTTATTCAGCATAAAACAGTTAATGAAAATATATCCCCTCATCATGGAAGATTCCACTCGTTTTCATTAATCAGATGTTTTGAAAAACAAACAGGTTTAACCAGTGTGTATTAGGTCAAAGAGTTCTATCTCTTATCCTTCTTTGTTTTGTCTTTGCAAGGTTAACATTGCCTTGGTGACCTGCAGTACCAGCCTTAGATAATCACACAAGACATTAATTGAACTGTTGGTCCGTTGGTAAAAATCAGAATACGTAAACAGAACTCAGGACTTTCTGCACTGTTTGGAGTTCTTCTAGTTTTCACCTCATTGTGCCTTTAGAGACTGATTATTTGACAGAAGACATAAACAGCAGCACGACACAAACATCTTTGTGTTGTGCTGTCAACTTACAGAAGACAGAAAACTGCAGTTGCACGAATTGATGCTATAAAATATGTTGTGTTTTTAGCCACATCCCAGTGAGGAATGTGGAATGTTTTGCCATTTGACAGCTGACGATAACTGGGATGTGGCCATATTTGCAACATGCTTAAATGAAATGTCATATATCACGTTCTTGCAGTATAATTCTGGTAACCTTTTGTGTGCAAGTTACGGCCTGTCCTGTTCTCCAGTGTCAGAAGTGAACCTACCAAATTAAAATGCCATGTTGTGTTATCATTTCAAGACTACAGGGTACACACACAGGTCTACACAGGAGTGGAAATGTTTGAAGAAATTAATTAATAAGAAAAATACTTTACAGTGAATATTTTATGTACAGCTGAAAAATAACAAAAAAAGAAAAACTGGAGAATCTTGAATTAGAAAGTGAAGAAAATGTATTTTCTGAACCATAATCATTTACATTTTTAACTTTTTTGGACTGTACGTGTCTGGTTTTATTCACACGTACACAAAGACACCCTTTCTCCGATGTTTAATCGTGTCGATTTCCACAGAGGGTTGAATTTAATTTCCTTGTTTTTTGTCAGGGTATATGTTCAGACATTCCCTTTTCTTCTAATTTATGATGGAAGCTAATATGGACAAGTCTCTCTCTTTCTTATGGTAATCCTTGTCTTTGTAAGAAATCAGAGCACCTTCTTCCCCCACACCCCACCCACCCTTTCCCTTCTCCCACCTTCCCTTTTCCACTTTGCATGATAAAACAGAAAAAGGTTGAGTTTAATTGAATACAGTTTTTTTTCCTGTTGCATTTCTTGTTCCCACTGAATCAAATTGTGTCTTTGCAGCACAAAGACAGAAGCTTGGTAAAATGCTGTTGTTTGAACATGGCCAGATTCAGTCTTGTTTGTTGTTAGAGACTTGCTTTTGATTGAAATGTTTACAGGTGCTGACTGATTCACACACCTATGTGTTTCATTGTGAACGTTCTTTGTCATTTGCTAATTATTAGCTTTTTTTCAAAGGGTTGGTGTTAATTTATTTCTATTCCGCCTGTCAATTTCAAAATGATTCACATCTCCTCTCTCTTTTCTCCTTATCTCCTCCCTGTGGTTATTTACTTTATCTCCCTCTCCTTTTCTCTCCTTTCCTGCCTGTTCACCACTCACTTTCCTACCCTCCGACCCTCCTCTCCCTCACCCTTCCTCTCAATTTCTTTAATGTTATCCTCTTTCCCTTATCTTCTCTGTTTCCATGGCCCTGTCTTTGTCCTGCAGCCTGATTAAAGCAGGCAACAAGCCCCCTCCGGCCACACCAGGCAAGCCCAAGAAGGCTACCACCTTCCAGGAGTTTGAGAGCATCACAAGTGACGCCTGGGATGTTGGGGATGATGACGACGAGTTGCTGGCCATGGCGGCACAGAACCTTAATATCGAGGTGGTCATGGAGACAGCCAATAAGGTGAACAATCAAATGCAGTGGCATCTGGCAGTGTAAATGTCGGTTTTTGTGTCGTTTCTTTGGAAGGTTTGAAATTAAATTTAGGTGACTAAAAGTACTGTTATTTGTTTTTCTGTCAATTGAACAGGTGATTGAGAATCACAGCAAGCAGCAGGAGAGACAGAGGCAGGACGACACAACTGAGCTGGAACAGAGAGAAGAGGACACGCAGGAGGAGGTGGCGGCGGAGGACGAGGAGGACGATGACGAGGAAGATGAGGAGGACAGGCTGGGGGAAGGAGAGGTGAACAGCCCAGAGGTGTCGTTCGCCTCCCACAGCAGCCCTTACACTGATGGCCGCTTAGTGAAGTCCCACAGTGAAGCTCCAATTGGGTCACCAAAAGGTTAGTGAACACCACTGCTCAGTGTCCAAAAAGTTTCCCAGCTCACCTGCATACTAAAAGATAGGCTGCTTTTACTTTTAGTCCACTGGTGTCATGGAATATTTTGAAAAGACACACTGAAACCCCTCTGTAAGTGGAAGACAGTTCTCAACAATTGCCCAATACCTTCATATGAGTTTTACCCGAGTCTGCATTTAACTTTGGTTATTTTTCTGCTCTGTTTGAGTATGTTCTCTTTATATTTATTTTAGTGTGGCTATAAACAGAGTAGCCAATGTATTCTATATATAAAAAAAGGGGTTAAATGGGGTGAATAAAACATAGGAAATGCCACCATATCTTTTAATGCTGTGCTTTAAATTTAAAAGAAAATTAACATATTCAGGATTTTAGTGTTGAACTTACTTTTGCAGGTTAATATTTTACTGTGTTTTTTGTCTGCATAATTCTTTTGTGTGTGTATGTGTGTGTGTGTGTTTATTTACTTTGGTCTCGCAGCTGCGTTGTGTCACCACATTCAAATAGTATCAAGTTTCAACGGAACCATCCCAGCATCCAAACAGCAGAGAAACGATGAGAGAATATTTGGCAGATGTTATCACTCTGTAGCAGGGTTACTGAGAGGCTGCCAATGTTGTGCTTTGATTGGACCTGCTTGTGGTTTAGACAGAGTGCACAGTGCTTAGCATTGACACCGTTCCAGAACACGCAAAGACAAGATTTACATTCAGATTTCTGTTAAAAGGTAGTAGGAAATGTTGCAATTGATACTTATTTATGAATATTTGTGGGTTGTATCAGTTTGTGGGTACTCGCTCAAAATACAAACAAAGCAAGAGCCCTTCCTCTCCTTTCACCTTTCTCTCCTCCTATATAACATCATCAGATGACAGAAGAAAGAGACACTTTCTCTCCTCCTCCTTTTCTTCTGTTTCTGGTCTGTGTCATGGCTCCTGTTGTAGCTGTGTCACTGTTCAAGATCTCTTCCAAATGTCACTTCAGTGTTTAGCTTTTTAAAATGTTTTACTCACAGCAGCACAGCACAGTATACTGTATAGTATAAATACTGAACCCTTGTGTTAAACAGCTTTATCCCTTTCCTTGTAAATACATAGAAGAGGAAAGTTGTGAAGAGACGGTTCTAATGTTGCTTTATAGATTGTAACATTAGCAAAAGCAGCAGACGCTGTAAATCATGAATGTCTGGCTGACTGTTGTCCTGTCCTGTCTGTCTGCCCGCTTGTCCTTCATTCTGCTGTTGCTGTGTTTTAGATAAAACTAACATAGGAAGCCCGCTGTCTTCAGGCAATTCCTCTCATCTCCCCATAGATGCCATGTCATGTACAAGGATGTACAGGACGACACATTTTGCAACACAAAAACACTAAAGCTTGCAAACCAACCGTAATACATGCACACTCACTGTACTTGGCAGGCGGGCAAACAAATTGACACACACAGTTACAGTGAGGCTGGCTGCTGGTTTGCTGTGTCTTATTTCATTGTAGATTTGATTCGCCTCTCAAGATGACAGCAAAGCAATAGCGTGAAAACACATGCCCCAGTCTAATTAGATAATGGCACATAGCTTGGCTTTTATTTGTGAGGCTCAGATAAGACTCTCTCCATATACTTGTGCATTATATACTCATACTTGGCACTCCCAATCCCACTTCCCTGCAGCTTAGAAAGCAAGTGGCACCCCCCCACATTCACACAGAAGCTGGTGGTCATCGGGCTCTCTGAAGCCTCTGTTCTTTGATTTTTTAAAAACAAAAATAGTCTGTAATTGTCTGTAATGGGAGTTGGGAAGTTCTCTCTATTTGTGTACTTTGATGTTGTTTTCCCTTCTTTCCTTCCAGAATACTGTGACTGACCAGCGAACAGTTCTAACTTTATGCCTAACATGGCATTTTCTTTTACAGCCTTTTAAAACCTATAAGTTATCAAGTGGACTATAAAAACTGCTTATTGTTAAAATCGCACAAAAGGTTCCACCACGATGAAGCTTGCGCCGGCTTTAATAATCTTTTTCAATTTTTGTAAGTGCAAATAAAGCAGTTGAGAACAGATTTGTAGCTTTTTATTTGTTCTTGTTAAATCTGAAAAGGATATTAAAGTAGGCAGCATTCCAGTTTTCTTAATTGCTATGGAGTGTTTGTGTGACTCTACACGCAGTAGAGGTGCCGTGGTTTGCTCTGGCACTGGTAAATGTTGGCAATGCTGTTTACAAGGATATTTATGAACTTTTGCTTCGTGCTCAGTGTGACTGAAGGAGCATCCCTCTCTGCTGTGAAGTCCTGACCTTACCAGCTTGTTCATAACTTGTCTGTGTGGTGCCGCTGTTTCGTTCTGCTTAGCACATCTGGGAGAACATGTGGCCCTCAGCAGACCGAATGTGTTTGTATACCTGTTTATAAAGGATTCACAGTTAAATCTGAAATTTTGCAACAACCACAATTGCTGGAGGCTTATTGCAAAACTATCTACATTCGTCACCAGCTTTCTTGGAGCCATACAAAAATGCTAAAGGACAGCAGTGACATTTGTTTCTATGTAATGTTACTCATGACACATTCCAACTCTTAAATACTTTTAGATATAAGCTCACTTAACTTGAAAATGCAAGCTAACATGGGAGCAGTTGCTGTGCAGATACTAGTCCCTGTTATTCACATAATGTCACCTTACTACTGCTCAAGTTAAAGCCTAGTGCAGGTCGAGAAAACAAAAACTGTCCTCCAAACAGAATCAAGGGAAAGCTCTTAGCTCAATGATTTTGGGCACTTTTGGACTGAAATCTGGTATACCCAAACATCTCCAGATGGATTTAGATTTTTAGTGCCATCATCAGGTCAAAATTTACTTTTGTTTAGTATTCAAAACTAAGGACATTTCCATCAGTTGTACTTTGTGTTGACGGAAAATGTGCAAATGTTAGCATGCTGATGTGCTAAACTAAGATGGTGAACATGGTAAACATTACTGGCTAAACATCTGCATGTTAGCATTGTCATTGTCAGCATGCTGATGTTACCATTTAGCTCTTTAAAATCAGAAGTTAACAGCAGTTGTGGTTGTAGCTTGATAACTTACAAGCAGACACTCTAAACAGGAAATCCAACACTGCATTGTTTACATGTAATGTATTTACAGATGTTCACAGCAGTTTGTGGCTTGTGGCCATTTACATGGGCACAAACTTCTGTACTGCATCACCTGAAAGCCCTCCCCTTGCCCTCTCTCAACTCTTTATCCCCCCCACCAGATGCAGCAGGTGAGCACGCAGCCCTCCACAGACAACGGTCTCTGCCCCACCGGCCGCCCGTCATCCCGCTTGTGGCTCGCATGGCTGACCAGAACACATCTGGCACCCCGGCCATGACCGAGAGGGAAGCGTCCCGTCTGGATAAGTTCAAACAGTTGTTGGCTGGGCCCAACACAGATCTGGGTAAGAGATACTCATCCAAAAGTCTCTGCTTATTTGTCAGTTTGTGTTACAACATGTGCTCTTGTACAGTCTCACTATTGCTCTACATCTCTCTTTTGTCTATTTTGTCTGTTTTCTTTTAGCTCTCTGAGCTCTTTCACTTTTTCATTTCCTTGCGCTCTTGTTATCCTCACTCTTAGTTTGCTCACTCTGTCTGCCAGCTGTGCTGCACTTTTAACGATGCTGTGAGTGGGAAAGTCATCTAGCCATCTGGACATGCAGATTACAAGGGGGAAAAAACACCACCAACAACAAAAGCAAATGACAGGCCTTTGTTCTAACCAAACGACAGGCCTTTATTGTTTATCCAACCCCAGAGACTTTGTTTGCTACTACTGCCACCCCAGTGGCCATGAAATCCTTGCAGACATCCCTCTTTACAGTTGACTTTGTGAAACTAACCCTGAATCTAACTTTTGCCAACTGCTACGCATCAACATGTCGACAAGTAGATTACTCGAGCCTGTTCGAGTGCACGTGTTGAATGTTAACCAGCCAGTTAACCGAGATATATATATATATATAGATATATAGATATAGATATATAGATATATACACTACCGTTCAAAAGTTTGGGGTCACCCAAACAATTTTGTGTTTTCCATGAAAAGTCACACTTATTCACCACCATACGTTGTGAAATGAATAGAAAATAGAGTC
>JAVQJD010066144.1:0-38116 GCA_036023655.1 Nannoperca australis | reverse complement strand
TAATTAAACACAGCTGGACTCCAATGAAGGAGTAGAACCATCTCAAGGAGGATCAGAAGAAATGGACAGCCTGTGAGTTCAATATGAGTGTCACAGCAAAGGGTCTGAATACTTATGACGACGTGATATTTCAGTTTTTCTTTTTTTTAAATTTGCAAACATTTCTACATTTCTGTTGTTTTTGTTCAAGATGGGGTGCTGAGTTTACATTAATGAGAAATACAATTAACTTTTTTGATTTTAGCAAATGGCTGCAATAAAACAAAGAGTGAAAAACTTTAAGGGGTTTGAATACTTTCCATACCCACTGTATATCTGGCCGTCAGAGGGAATTTGCAACATAGCAATGTTCTTCTTTTTTTGTACGGTGATATCTGTGCTGCTGTGGTGTTTCTGCACCAGTAGTCTGTCCCGTGTTGTAACGTATGGTCAGGTGAATGTGTAAGGTGCCCAAATGGTGTGCACATGAGCACAATTTCAGTGTTCTTTTTAGATCCATTTCACATGACTCATGTCCTTTTAAATTTTAAAGCCAGGCCGTGCAGCTGCCCTGATCAATATCTACAGCACCAAGGATGTGGACAATTAGAGAGGCTGTTTGTGGGCAAAGCAGGTGCTCTACCTTTACTTACACCCCTGCTAACGATAGTACATGTTGACTGAATCTGTCAGTTTGTTCCTTGGCCATTTTGGGTGAATTCTATTTTGAAGATAAAATGCTGGTGAGAGCCAGTTGTGAATCAGCATGTTTTTTTTTTTTTTTATTTGGCTGGGGTTTTTTTACATTTATTTCAGCCATTTGATGAGTAGATATGATTATACCTTCTGCCATGCAGGTAATGTTTTTTCTCTTCCGGCCTTAACATCATTATATTTAATGGCAGTCGTGTTTCAGAACACATTGCTGACTGTGAGTCATATTACACAGAAACGTAGAACATTTCCCCCCCAAAAAGTCAAATTTCGGGTCACTGACCGCATTGCAGTTCAGTTGTGGGTGTAAATGGGTTAACATAGGCAGCCGCTGCTGTTGCTGCCGTTTCTACTTCTACAGAACTGACATTTTTAAAGTCAATACAGGACTGATTATGTTATTTCCCTTTTCAATGCACAGTGGTTGAGAGAAGAACGGGGGCTGACACACTTCAGACATGTAATTATGGTTTTCTGTACAAATAACACTGTTGATTGGACTTCAGTAAGGTCTCTATTTTCCGCTGTCGTTGGCACTTATTATTGGACTCTCACAAATAGGAAAGAAGAACTGACGCACCCTCTGGTCAAACCAAGAGGATGATTCTAAACTAATGAATAGTAATCTGTGAAAATTATGGACACTTTCCTGTTCCTTTCCAATGTCCTACAAACCACGTCAAGTGTGAGATGAAGCTCATTACAGCATCTCAGTGTGAGAGCTGACATTCAGGGCAGCAGGACCATTTATAACAAACAAAGTGTAGCTGACATGCTATAAAAAATTAACATCAATGGGGACGTCCATTACAGCTAAAGCCATATAACATGAAACTGTCCATGAAGTGTAATACTCTGAAGGTCAGCTACACAACCAACTTACATTTGGTTGTTTGATTCAATCTACTCCTTCGGTATGCTATTTTAAGTGCTAATACATCAGTTAAACTAACATTAAAAGGACAATTTGCCCCATTCAACATATTTGAACATTTGTAACACTAAATAATACACAACCATCCCTGTACTGAAATTATGACAGTAGTGTAACTCTTTACTGGTCCTCTGCACAGATGGGGATGCAGTCAAGTACAAAACAGGTTTATTTACCTTCTCATTTACCTACACTAACTTACAGGGATGATAAAACACAGTAGGCACACAACATATTGTTGCTGTTTAATCTCAGGTCTCCCATCCCTGCAAAAGAATTATGGTTAACGTAGGAGAGAGTTAATGGGTTCAGGGATCATACATCACGTCATCAGGCAAACGGTCTACTCCCAATGTTTGATCAGATGCAGATTTGCTTAATTAAACCAACAACTCCCATAATATAGAGGTTTTATTGTTCAGGTTAGGTATGTGGTCTAGAGATGAGTTACAAAAATAGCCAGTTAGCTTAGTTTAGCACAAACAATAGACAGGGGGTGGGGGACAGCTAGCCTGACTGTCCAAAGGAAACAAGATCTGAAATAAATTTAAAAGGAAATTATCTCCTAAATAGCAGTAAGCAAGCACGTTATCCAGAGAAAGCTGGACTCTCATCTCTTTGGTATCTTTTGGGATTTTTGGGAATCCAAGTCAATATTTCAAACTGCTGCTCCTTGCTGTCATTTTTTGAGGCTGACGCAGCAAGTTGCAGAACCATTATCTACAAATTTGCGTACGTGAATGTCATCTCTGACTTTAGATGTGATGGAGTGCAGCTGGCCTCCACTGAATGCAACTGCGATGCAAAACATTAAAACCACGTATTAGGAGCCTCAATCGTCATTTTATGTTTATATTGAAGACTTTTGCCACATATTTTGTTGTTTAAACTGGTGATAGCACACATTATTTAGCAGTGAATATAATTCTGGTAAAATAAACACCCAAAGCCCACGTAGCCACATCATAAGTTCCCATGCTTTCACTTGACTAATCCATGAGACTCATCTGATGGCGATGTCTTCTCAAGGGCGTCTCAAAAGTCTAACCACACACTCACTGACAAGATCCACCACGAGTCAAAGCCGGTATTGTTGGGAGCTGAATGTCAAAACACCTCAGTAGCACCTATACGCTTAACGCAGTCTCTGCCAGTCCTGTTTCCATTTAGACTACCACTACCCCTGAATCTTTGAAACCTGGCATGTTCACATTGATTGTATAAAGTCCTCTGAGGCAGTGTTTGTTGTTTTGTCGACAGAGATTTGAGAGGTAGTAGGGCTTACACAAAATATTAACGGTTGATTCAGAAGCTCCTCAGAGGTTTAAAATCCATTACATGGTCGTAGGTAACAATAAATTAAAGTTTCAGTGAACCAAAACCTTTAAAGATGATAACAGGGTCTTCTAGAGAGAACAGACCCCTTCAGTCTCTCCTTGTGGAAGTGGTATTGATGGATTGGTCATTAGGACGCCAACTAGCTCATTTGATCCATCAGCTAAAACCCCAAGTGTGCAGCCTGCCACTATCCAGGCTAAATTGAAAGTGGCGTATCGACTTGCTACGGTTACTGAAGCTGAACTCACAATTACATTGCTTGTGATCGTGCGGCAGGATGGTTGAGAGGAAGTGAGACACCCAGAAACATATACTGCAAACTGATTTTAATGGATTTGTCGGTTACACAAATGACATTGATCTTGAGTGGTCTGTTCCAAATGAAGCTGTGCTTGAGCAGTGATGTGTGGCTACAGGGGGAAAGCAGAAGGAGGGAGTGGCAAGATGAGACCTGTGAGTCCTGACCTGGGAAACTTCCTGCTTTTGCCAACGGAAAATGCTTTTACTTGAGTTAAAGAACACACATAAAGCTATTCTGATAAATACTCCTGTTACAGCCTTCAGGTGATACCAAAGAAAAACCTTCAACGTCACCATGGCTGGGAAATTCTGCTCCGCATAAGGCATATGCATACCAAACACTCCCTTATTTATTGGAAAATATCTTGATCAATCTCAAACTTGAGGAATAGGATTCCTCTCCTCTTCTTTTCAAGGCATACACTTGATGAAGCATAATGTCAAACAAAACTAGCGTCCACTTTTTCTTATGCTTCTTACACCAAATACACACATTTTTGAATCCAGATATTGTTTGTTCTTCATAAAATGATTTATTTAGTTCTGAGAGCTTTTACAATCTTTAGATGTTGACAGTGAAGAGAAGATCTGTCTGGCCTTTGGACAGTAGGTGGCGGCATTTGCTTTGCCTGTATGAGTCTAGCTGTCTGACTAATTAGAATTCATTCATAAACTAAGTATTTCATGCCTGTTAGAATTAGAGAAGTATTAATACAGAGTACAGCTGCAGGTGCACTAAAGGGCAAAGATACAAAACCTTCCCTTTGGAGGCGGTCCTGCGATCAGAACTATGATGCAACTAAAGAACACAGGTTTTATGGCAAGGTTACACAGAAGATTGTGTGTTTGGTTGTTTTTCCTGCAGAAACGCAGTTTGTTTGTTCATATCAGTATTGACAGAAAAGGAAAATGCTCCATTAAAGCCTTGCAAACAAAACTAAATTAAAACAGAACACGTACAAACATAAAAACAAAGCAATACCTGCATGAGATAAATAAGATTACAACTGATGTTTTTGTAAAATGGGCATCAAAAAGATTGTCATGTAACAATTGTGTTAATTATTCACAGATAGCACAATTTGTAATTTTTTTTAAAAGCTGTTCCCTGATTGGTGAATCTCTGTAGTTTGTGCGCTGAACTGAGGTACCAGACGTTGATCTGCGATAATTCAAGACTTCCGGTACCTCCAGTCTTCATCCCGAGCCTCAAGGGCGCCCTGAAGACATTTCACTTCTTCTTTGGATGCTATTAAAAGAGGACAGGAAAAGAATACATTGACCAGTGAAATCAATACTCAGCAGCAGATAGACATGAGGCTACAGGCAACCATTTTTTCTCAAATGACACACTTCCTTGAAACGAACAAAAAGAAAAAGCTCAATCCATACTGTCATTCCTCGTCTCTGCTTGATGAGCTGAGACAGGATGCCAAAATGTCTGCTGTAAAGGCAGATTAACAGAGGGCCCACCACAGAGAAAACCGGTCAATAAAACACCACAGACCAAGTATTTTACTGCAACATTAACATTATAAATGGCACCAACCCATTGGAGAGTTTCAAATTAACCAACAGCCAAGTGTCTGATTCAAATCTAACCCTAGGAAGAGGACACTTGACCGGAAATCTAACCTCCTGCCCCAATGTGACCTGCCATCCCACCCAATTACATGTTTCACCCATCAGAGGTGCTTTTTCCCGGGACTACAGACAGTCATTAGAGATATCAGTCTCCATTTAATTTCCATTTGCTACAGATGGGCAGCAGAGGGATTCAGAGACATTATCTAGATCCTGGGGGGAGGAGGTGCAGGCCGCCGTGCAGGATACGGCTGCATGAGGTGGCAAAACGGGTTTTACACAACACAAATTCCCAGCTGATGGTATTGCAGTCAGCAGGTGGGAATTAGTGGTGAATCATCCAAAACCAACACACTAAAGCTAAGTTAACAATCTTTCAATAGGATAAAATCTCAACCAACTTAGGTCTTCACATGCCAAATTGATTCTAAATGAACTTTTGCATTTATGCATAACATAAAATACACATCCATAAACCTTCCGCACTGGAAAGAAAAACAATGACTCCATCAAGACGTTTGAGAAAATCTCAGCTGCCAAGCCAGGGCAGAAGGAAAGAGAGAGGTGTAATAAAACCTCAGATGTTGACACAAGCCGTTCAGCACAGAGAAAGAGATGCGATAAAATGTAGATGCCAGATCTGAGTGGCAACTGTGGGCCGCAGTGCACCGAGGTGTAAAAAGCTGAAACTGAGCAATGAACTTTAAAGTGGATTCTGGGAACACTGCAGTTTTGATGAGCCATCTGTTGATCTCCTAAGCAGAAATAGTTGAAATTTTTTCCACAGCAAAAATACTGAGAAAAGGCATGCAGCTAATAAATCAACTTCAAGTATTTATAAAGATATGAGCGCGTTTGTGAGAATCTATAAACATTTGGTCCGTACTTTATATGGATATATCCAATAGGGTAACACAAAGGAGAGTGACTTTAGGAGATTACATACAAACAATTTAAACTGTCAGGAATTTGCTGAGCATGTGCAAATGGGGGAATATTCCCAGTGGACTGCACTGAGAGGAACTTACTGCAGCGCAGATAGAGAAACCTCACAGTGCATGATGGATCGTGCTGTGCCACAGCCCTCTACAAAGTGTACAGCGTGCAACCATGCATACCTAACTCAATCGTGGTCTGCAACTCTTCCTGGCCTGGCTCTCCCTAAATATTCCCAAGATAATTGCCACTTCTTCTCCCGGCCGACTTTGTCTTCATTTTGACCGGCATGCCTTATTCTGCACTATACAAAGGTCAAATGTGTAGTTCGTTGTGCGCTTGGAAGTGTGCCTTGAAAGTAAACAAGTAATTTTTTTTTTTCCTCCACCGTTCAAATGTGATAGTTCAAATTTTACCAGCCACTCAATAGATTACAATAGCTGTTTTTGGCTTGTGATTGAAGCACGTGACATCCCACACAGCTCTGGGATGAGATAACCGTGTACATGTAAAGTACACAGATGTAGGAGTGCATTTATTCTCCAATGAATCATTAGCCAGTCACATGTGGGGCGCCTGGCTCTCCTTCACAGGATTCAGACCATAAAATCGGTCTAAAGTGAGCTGTGGTGCATTAAATACTAATACGTTTTTGTGAGATTTTCTGTTGGGGAGCTTTCTCCCTTTAGTTTTGAACACAGACATTTCCATGTTAAAATGCAACCCATGAATTTAAACAATTTCCCTTCTGGGATTAATAAAGTATTTCTGATTCTGATTCTGATGACCACAAACCTAGAAGGCAGGGTTTCTCATATACAAACACTATAATATGATGGTATCATTTTTTAATTAGGAGTTTTCAAAGTGTGAAATGTATTATTTATGATAACTGGCACCATTATTAATATGCTGAATTAGTTCATACCCATGAATGTACAGACAACTATCACTGGATTACTTTGATTCTGAAGAAAACATGATGATTCTCAGGCAAATTCTGCAGTTAGAAGGAGCGTCTATGATATGTGATACTAGTTCTATGATTTCAGAGAGGATTTATCAACGTTTATTCATGATGGACATCAGAGACAATTATCAAAAGGTCACCTAAGAAAGTAAGTTACACAGAATCTAAAAATATGTGTATCATGTCTGTGGGGTCATGTTTGACAATCAGTCTCTGACCAGATCCCATTTTAATTGCCACAGAACAAAACACCTGAGTCATCCTAGTTGTTCTGTAGGTACGGTCAGCACTTAGAAAACAAGAGTTGTGCCTGACAATGTCTGACAAACTAATTAGTCAGCAGATAACCTTCTCAGCCCGGTTGATTCCTTGTTTGGAAACAGGAGAAGACATGTTGGTTCCCATCATTTTGCCAGTTGATTTTGATTTGGTTTAAAGGACTATCTGGTACTCCAGTGTTGGATGTTACTTACAGCTGCAGCCAGTGCTTGCTCCAGGTCTTTAATGATGTCGGCTTCATCCTCCAGTCCCACAGAGAGCCGGATCAGTGTGTCACTGATCCCCAAGACAATCCTCTCCTTTTCTGGCACTGACGCATGGGTCATAATCGCCCTAAATTGTGATGGAGGACAGCACCACTTACACATAAGCCATATACACACACAAACGTGCTGCTGACATGGTCAGAGATATCGATGTTATAATGTAAATAAAGTATCTCATTTAAAATCTGTCTGATAGGATTTTCTTCTTGATCTCTGCTGCCCCCATGTGGTGCTATTTGTTACATTACACCTTAAATTACAGTAAATCAAAGTTTCAGTTTTACTTGCATGTTAAAGTTATAATTTGTATTATTTAACTGCACTGTGTTTTAGTGCTGAGAATACCAAAACATCTTTACTGTACTAAAATCTTTACTTATATAACTGTTTAGAGTACAATTCTGCAGGGATACTCACGGGTGTTCTGCTAAACTTTCATAACCACCAAGACTCTCAGCTATCGCAAACAACTGAAATAAAAAAAGACAGCAAAAGGACATGCAGTTAAACATAGTGCAGGACATAAATAATGTGTGCACACTAAGTGGAATAGTAGAAGGAAATTTTAAAAAAATCTATAGATGACGACAGGTAACAGACTACAGAAAGTAATGGTCATTTTCTTACATTTTGTGGTTTGGAGCATTTTCAAACCTACCAACAGTAAGCATTTGGAGATCTGTCATATACATCAAAATACTAATCTGGTCTTCTTGTGACAATAATCTGGCCGTCTGTTTAGTGAGGACACCGTTTCCAAAGTGAACCATTGTAATGATTCACTAAAAAACATTCTCTGAGTGCAACTTTAGTTTTATGCCAGTCCTAAAATGTTCATAGTGCATTATTGAAAACATCATGTCCTCTGCACCTTGCGTAAGACATTTTATTACTGATTCACCTCTGGACAGCAGATCTTCTACAGGACATATTAATCTGCCAAAAGCCTCCACCAGAAAATTCCTTCAAGTAGGACTATAGTTGCTTTGACAAAGCACACTTGTAGTTGTGGTATTGAAGTAGTTTTTCTTTCATCTGTCCTGTCTGGGAATCTGATCCACTTGTTTTGCAAAAGACCCTCCAGCCTAACAACACATGCAAAACACAAAGCCAAACAGAAAAATATGAAATATTTACTGCCACATTACTTTGAGGCTACTGAGGAAGGTGGTGGCGTGCTCCAGTTTTCCCTTAATGTAGATAGTGATCATCCCCGGACATCCGGTGCATTGTCTCTTCATCACTTCGTGTTGGGGGTGGGAGGGCAGGCCTGCATCGAGGGAAAACATGAAGAAAACAAACAACAGTCCGGTGGTGATTAACAAGAGTTAATGGTTATAAGGAGACAGGTTAGATGGACATCTGACAGAAAGACGTTGTGAATGATTCGCAACCAAACAAGATGAGAGATCTGTTTGAACCTTTCTTCAAGCAAAATGAAACGGAAGAGTGCTGATGAATCCATTATGCTTAGCTTTTCTGCTTTTTTTGCAGCATGCTGCTTGTGAGAAGATTAAACTTTTGCTCATGAGCTCCAGTCTGCTTGGACTAAGGCTTTGCACAGAATGACGTAACCACTTTTAAAGAAATTTCAACTTTTTATACAGAAATAAAATTATTGGAAAAGGCACTTCCTGTTTTGTAACATTCTGTGGCATTCTTCCACACATTCAAAAAAGTAGTACCCGCAGGTACTTGTATATACACAAGACTGTGGTAAAATCTTGCCGCGGAGTGATAAGAGGCATGTCTTAACAATATGCTGGTATTACAAGTGTTAAATAATAATGGTTAACAAACGTGTTACGTTTATATCGCTACACTCCACTGATGAGAGATCACCTGGGAAGATGACGCGCTCCACCCTGGGATCGGCCTCCAAAAACTTGGCAGCAGCCATGGCGTTCTTGAAGTGCCGCTCCATCCGGAGGTGTAGCGTCTTCAGTCCTCGATTGCACAGGAAGCAGTCAAAGGGAGACGGTACACCACCCAGTGCTGAACAGAGGCAAGATCACATGGGAGGGGGGGGGGGGGGACAAAGAGGTTACAAAGCCTCCCAAAACCCAGATCAGGCAAACAACAAAAGCATGAACAAATACTTCCTTCTGGTTTTTCTTTGGTTCTGAACTTGGGCCTCAGGAGCATGTTCTGGTTGTTTAATGAGTGAATGTAGGTCAGGCTGAAATAGCCTGTCAACTAAATACTGAGTGTGCCAGAGCCAGACATAAGGTGATAATGTGACACTATAACTGTTCACTTTTGCAGCTCAGTCCCTAAATCACATCATTTTAGATATATAACTGGTAAAACTGGAGCCAGCAACTTTCTGTCCATTTACTTTTTTACTTAGTCTACTATAGAGTATACCTGATGAAGTCTGTCAAGGCAACTACTCACTGACAAAACCTGATGAATGGCAAGTTGTCAAAATGTGACAAACACAAGAAGAGTTTAATGTGTGGTTCTTTGTCCTCACCATTTTGCAGAAACTTCAGTCGCTCATTCAGATCGTCCCGGTTCATTGAAACCAGACCCATTACCACGTCACTGTGACCTGTCAAAATAAAAGAGGCCAAATTACAAGTCATTGATACTGGAGACATTTTTCATTGGTTTGTGTGTGTACGTTTTTGGACAACAGTAAGAGTAGGAGTACTGAGGCCACTTGAGTTAGAATGTTTTAATAGAAGTTCATAATGTTTTGAGAATAAAGTCAATCTTTTGAGAAAAAGGATGTTTTATTGGACTTACATTAAGAATATAACAACCATGATGTTGTAAGTTATTACATTGGGTAGATTTGATCACGTGGGCAGGTTTTAGCTTTAGCAAACAATATCATTCTGATAATTTTAATGTCCTGAAATGCTTGATAATAAGGCGTTTACTGGTCAAAATGACTTCAGATCCTCCTACTTCCTCACATAACCCCCACCACCACCACCAACATTGGCCCCAATACTCTGATGTATTTTTGTAAACCTAACGTTTTTGTTCTGATTTTAAAGAAAAATATTATGTTAGTAAATTGGGAAAAATGTACATAACTTACCGTTCATGTATTTGGTGGCTGAATACATGCAGATATCAGCTCCCAAAGCCAAGGGTCGCTAAGGGTGTACAAAACAAACACACGAGTTAATCAAGGACTTGTTTCCACATGATCTGGAATTTGACTGCAGTCAACTATTGAATTGCAGATCCAAAATCAATGGAGCGCAAAGAGCACATCTGGCACGCTCACCTGGAAATAGGCAGACATGAAGGTGTTGTCCACGACCACCACTATGTCTTTGTTGTGTTCGTGGACCAACTCAGAACAGGTTTTGATGTCAACAACCTTCATAGTGGGGTTGGTGGGCGTCTCAATCCACACCAGCTACACAAACAAAAAGAAAATGTCATTTCATTTTAGCAGCATGTTCGGCTAAGAGACAGCTCATCTACTGGTTCATTTAACATGAGGACCAATGGCGGTCTTCACACAAAGTGCTGATTCAAAATGACTCCCTGAAGGGAAATTACACACCCAATTACATAAATAAGCCTTAAACCTCAAATGATAAAATCTGTTGGAAGAGAGCCCAAACCACAAACACAACGACACAAAGAACACTTTATTCCTATGATGTCACCCTTTGACTTACTTTGGTGTTGGCCTTCAGAGCAGCCTTCAGCATCTCTGGTTTTGTGCAGTCAGCAAAAGACACCTCCAGACCAAGTTCAGTAGCAATTCTTTGGAAGTAGCGGTTTGTGCCTTGCAATTGAGAAGTGAAACTAAGTTAATATTTCTTTGCGGTTCCAAACCAGCATGCTTCCACTTTCAGACCAACAGGCATGTTGTACATAAGTGAGAAATGTTGCATCATTTGTTTTTGTCTACATAGTCTCACCTCCGTACACGTCATCCATGCAGACGATCCCATCACCTGTCTTGAGCATGTGAGTGATGGTCACTGTCGCTGCCAGCCCGGACGCAAGAGCAATGCCTGCAGGGGAAAAACATAAAAGTCGTTGAGATCTAAAATCCTGTTTCGTGTCAGAGGAAACAGAGGCTGCAGTTTGCAAACGTTTCACCCATCATTGATTGATTTGTTTGACATATAGATCATTGATGATCTATTTAGTTAAATACAATGTTGTTATGATTATGATTATTATGCGAGTGCCTGTTATAATAGTCTTACTTACAATACTTTGCTCCATCCAAAGCGGCCACAGCCTTCTCAAGACAGTTTCTTGTAGGGTTTCCACTCCGGCTGTACTCAAACCCCTGCATAAAAACATAAACATAAGATATTCGCCAAACTCGACATTTATGATAATATACTGAGTTCAAACTACAAGAGGAAGCTGTCTTTTAGCAGTTGCCCAAAAACAAGCGTGCATTAATACATTTAAAGTTTAATTCCAAGCAGAACTGCAACACTGAACATTCCTTAATGCATCATTTCCTTTATCACCTTTAAAAACTGAGCTGGCTGGCAGAACAACACACCACACAAACCTGTTTGGGCTTGCCACTTTCTTAAACGTGTTAGTCTTTTGTTGGATAATCCTTTAATAAAGAAGTGTGCACAAAACTGAAAACTGAGTACACCATGTACAAACCAATTATTATGGAGGTCAGAGACTACACGGCAATGTCTGTCATTTACTTCTTCACTGCTGCAGACAACTATATGAGCTCATTGGTGGGAGAAAACAAATGTTATCAACAAACAAAATGTATCATTGTGTTTGCTACAAGGATGTACATACACACAATTTTGCTTTTAATAAGATAAACATATGGAGATACGTTCACTAGTATGAACACAATGCAAATCAGTTTTTAGTTTCTATGAAAGTAAAAGTATTAAGCACTTAGGAAGGAGGTTTCGACATAATTTTTCAACACACATAACATTAAAACAAGACATTTGTTTGAATAAATGACAAGAACACTGGAGGCAGTGGCCTTCAGTCAGACATGGAGCTCAAATAGCCTTGGCCAGGGTTTGTGTAGCCGTCTTTCTGTGACCAAGGCCATCTGTAAATACGCAGTATGAAAGCAGATGGCGGATAAATTTAATGTTACTGTTTCAGTTTGACAATGTGATCCAATTTAATACATTTTACATCTGTAACAAGTATCAGCCACTTTTTAAAGGGTCAATTAGATATTCCAAACTTCCCATGTGCCATGTGAAATAGAGGCATTATGAGCTTGTTATGAATATAGTGGGAGTAGAGGGGCTGAGCATACCAGGGTCTACAAAACAAGACCAAGAGGTCAGGAGAGCGGCGTAAGCGGTGGGTCGGGGTATGTCTTTTAATCTGGTAATTTAACAGCTGTGAATATGCCTCAAAATTAGTTTTAAAACTGGGAAACATTCATTCCCCTCCTTAATTCATTGTGCATGTGGGCAAAAAATGGACATGAGATAACATAATTGACCTCTGCTCTCAATCATTTCTTTTATGTGATGTGTGTGAGATTGTAACAACGGCACTTCAAAGCATGTAATCTTCAAGACAATTCATAATTAACCTACAGTATAATCATTGACAGTCGAATGGCATCTGTATAAGTCAACTACGCTTGCAGCAAAAATGCCTACTGTACTATTTAAACTACAGTGAGAATATGATAGCAGAAGAAGTGGATATTTATCTGACACAGGCTGGTTCCAGTCTGGATTACCAGCTGTCACTCTTTAGATAGATACACTTGACTGAGGAAGCAGAGGAACACCCATGCATGTGTGGATTTGTTTGACATTTAATAGTTAATACAGCTGTGTGACACATGTACATGTTACTCACTAACACAGGATAGATTTATTTTGTTCAAATATAAAGATATATTTTGATCATTACATACTACAGCTACATTCATTTTACATGCCTGTACATGACTATGTGTGTGTGCTCAGGAATTTCATTACCATATAGAATATTAGTAGGCACTATCGTGTATAGATTTAGCCTATTGTTCTAGTTTTTGTTCTAGTTCATTCTCTAGTTAAGATTTTAGTTGAATTTGTCTTATTTTTTATAGAAAAAATGTAAAACAACGACGCTCATTGTCACCACATTTACTTATAATGACCATGGAAATACTAATGGGGAACAAGAAGAAATTGAAATTGGGGATCTGAGGAATTTTGGGAATTGGTGTCTTTCTGTTGTTTTGTGATTCGTGTGTAATTTGGTTGGTTTAAGGCTGCTCGTTGAGATCAATAAAATAGGCCACTATATCCACCTCACAGGGCCACACAGTGAAGCAGACAGTAGTGCTTATGTCTTGAAAGTATATTCTGATAAAACATCAAATAAATTATGAATACATATATATGAGAGGTTGTCTTCCCTGACAACTATATCAAATATAATAAAACAAAACCCAACAACTGAATATTAATTTATAGTCCACTTGTGTCTATGTGCAACACCAATGTGGCGTATGTCCATCCGCCTTAACTAAACAAGCCATATCGGGCTACTTACGGCGTGGTTTCCCGGTCCGTTCTGCTTGAACGTGGTCGAAAGAGAAATCGGCGGCACTACTGCCATTGACTTCCATTGCTCCGGCTCCTGGCCGGCGTGAATTGCCTCTGTGGCAAACGATTTAAACGCCGTGCTGAAGCCAGAGAACACGTCGCTCCGCTCGTCTTGTTTGTGATGTTGCTCCATGACAATGCGCTTCTCCAACCGTGAAACAAAGTGAGCCGAGGACGAGTATGCATTACCGTTGTATAGAAAAGGGGGGAACCATTTAACGTAGCCGTGCGCTGCGCTTCTCCCCGCGAGCCAATCAGCGCTCATCAACAAGAAAAGGAAAGCACTGATTGGTTGCTCGGCAGGGGCGTCCCACCCGTGTGACCCTGCACGTTGTTTGCGTTCTTGTGTGGGTACTGATGTAACGTTTCCTGTTGCTTGAGTCAGGGAGGTTACACTTAAACAAAACTGAATTTAAAAGTGAGACACATTTTTTAAAAGCAGTATAAACAAATCTTAAAATTATTAACTTGTAGTTCTGTAAATTAGACATCCTTTTACTCGAGTAACTGTAATAAAGGAGCAACATCTACATTTCTCTGTAACCATTATATTTTAAAACTAAAACTTTAACAGATGTTGTAAAGTACAACACACACACACACACACACACACACACACACACACACACACACACACACACACACACACACACACACAGAGGTGTAGCTGTGTTTCCATTCTTGAGCCATAGGGGGAGAGAGTGCTCTCTGGACTGATATCACTACAAGTCTCTTCTGCTTCACCCTCCTCCTATAAACGTGGCGAAACTGATGCTCTTGTTAAAACTGGTTTGAGTGTCACTCAGTCCACCATACAGTATAATCCCTGAAAAAATACACCCAAATAGACAAATAGATAAATAGCAAAGCCAAATCATGAAACAAATAACATAACAACATTCAGTGAGGTAAGTAAGAAAACAAATACAAAAGCCACAAATAATATACAATCAGCTAAAGTAAAAGTTTGTATAGAGGCTGAAATAAAAACAGGGACCTACTCCCAAGTCTAGTGTGTCCTGAATATACACTCTAATGTTAGTGCCAGAGTAACACTGCATTTGTTGTGCAAGTATTATATGGTGTACTGTACTGGATTGAGCACATCTATTTTAACTGGTGTTACAAGTAAAAGCCATGCATTTAAATTTTTTGTAAAAGTACTAGTTTCAACTACTTGTCTGTACATTAGTTACATTTTTATTACCCAACGTTGTTCAGCTTTGTTGTCCTTATTTGTAGCTGTATGTTCATTTCCATCTTCCTGAAAATTGTTCTTGGAACTGTGTAACTTTAAAAGCGAAATTCCTTGTATTTGTACACATAGGCCTACTTGGCCAATAAAGCTAAATCAGATTCAGTAAAAGTAGTCATTGTGCAGAATGGCCCTTTTCTGTGTGCTACATTATTGCACTCTGAAACTGGACCAAATGTATTATTATTTTTAGCTTTGAACTTTTTTTGTAGCTGGTTGAAGTAGATCTAGTGGTATCTGTGTTTCTCTACTGTTAGGTGGAATAATATTTGTATAATGTGATGACACATGTTTTGTGTCAGTAATGTTTGCGTGGCTCAGGTGTAGATGGCGTGCATCCAATGTTTTTGTCACCAAAAGTTGGCAAAAAGTTGAATATGCCAATTCAGTTATCTAACTTTTACAAAAAGTACATCCCTCAAAATAAACACACCACCTTTACCTTGCCTCACGGTCAAAAACATAAACTATATAAAAACCATAGACCTCGCTGTGCGCCACAATTTTATCGACTTATGTAGACTACCATGGCTACCCACGGCGCCATCTATTGGTCACCATAGAAATGTCTCCAACCTAATTCCATATAAAATGACCAAATAGTATTAAATCATTACCAGAAAAGTTACTATAGTTGCACGTTACTACTATAATTCATATATGTACGCTTGAGTAGTACAGTACCTGAGTAAATACACTTTGTTGCATTTAAATCACTGTGTGTAGTTGGCTATATTAATTAGAAACGTATTGAAGAAGTAGATATTAGCTAGTGACCGTTGGTAACCTTCCCCGAACTCTCGCGATACTACGAGGCGGAAGACATCAGCTAAATCTTCCGTACTAGAGCCGCTTATGTTGTGCAGCAACCAACGACAGTTTTGGAGCATAGGAAGAGAGCGAAGTGTTTGCTTTCATAGTAAACCGGTGAATGGGAGCGGCTACTTGTTCGTGTTCGTACCAAACGGCCGTGTTTGCCTGTCCGGTGGAGGGTTAAGCGTTTTCATGTTGTGCAATTTACAGTGTTTACGTGAAGACTCCCAACTGGCGGATCGCATCGGTTCCCCCGGAGGGTCATCGTCAGCGACGACACCCTCTGCTCCGTTGGCGTCAACTGTTTAGAAAATGACCGGAGAGAAGATCCGCTCCCTGCGCAAAGACCACAGGCCGAGCAAGGACGAGGATTTACTGGAGCCGGACGAGGAGGCTGCAACCGGGACGTTCACCGCCTCCAAGACGAACAACAAGAGCAGAGCGAGTAAAATCTTCAGCAATCACAAGTTAATCAAGTCTTCATCCACACAACAGCAGCAGCAGCAGAACCAGCAGTCGCAGATTAATGCTAACACCAACACACTGTCAACATCGGATGTCATCGATGACAACAACAAAAACCCTATTATCCGAACCGGGCAGGACTTTCCGGTGCACGAATGTGTGTTTAAAGGAGATGTCCGACGCCTGTCTTCGCTCATACGGACGCAGAATATCGCCCAGAAAGACGTCCATGGTGAGTCTACCAGCTGCTTATCTCGCAGCCCTGAAGGCAGGATCCCCCCCAAAACCCATCACGATCCACCAATTTCAAGGTCCAGTGAAGCTTAGTTTTAGATGATGGGTCATCAGTCTCCGGCAGCAGTGGAAGTAGACGAGGCGTCTCCCTACCAAGGCCTGGATAACTGATTCCCAAAATGAGAAATAGTTTGATTCGACTAGCCTACAATGTCTTCAAAATCCAGTGCCTTCAAGTTATGAGAACAAAAGAAGTGTGTAAGAAATATTGTTTTCACCAGAAGCTTTAGTACCTCCTCCCACCTGCAACATCCCTACTGAATCAAAACTAGTCACAAAAAGCTTCTCAGATAAGCAATTTTTGGTTAAATGCTTATTCGAAGTCGGCCCATAGCCCAGAGTCACGGTATTTAGTGAATATTTGGAAGACTTTGGGGGACTAATGACACCTCTTCTGTAGGGCAACGTCTGCTCAGATAACACTACCATTTCCAAAGAAAGCCTCCCTGAAGTGACAAAAGCACACGGTTGTTTTGTTCCGGTTCACATGCCGAGACAAATGGTGGCCTGTTACTAGTTGCTCTGTGTCAGTGCTGGATTGTGTCCTGTCTTCAAAATCAGAGCTCTGACATGGTGTAATGCAACAAGGAGTCACAGGGTAATCGCCTCTGGTATTGTTTTTGAACATGGACCTGTATTTTTTTTGTTTTGCTTTTATTATTGAGGGTTGGCATGTCTCAGTGGCAGCAGTCATTTTAGCTTCCACTGGATACACAGTGCAATTCAAACAGTAAGAAGGATAAAAAATCCAGTTTTATTATTTGTTCTATTCACGGGCTGAACATTAGCCACAGGTAAAGCAATTCTGATGTACAGTTAATGGTTATAGTGATGTTCACTCAGTGATGTGGTTATTTATGGATCAATTTATCCTCATCACAAAAACCATTTCTCACTTACTGTACCAGTAGTTATATCAAACCATACAGATACTATTGGTGTTGCGCTCCAGTGTTTTGAGTAGTCCGGTGTAATAGGTCTGCGACTAACAATTCTTTTTCATTATTGATTACTTAGATCATTTCCTTTTTGATTATTCAGTGTCTATAATATCTCAGACAAAAATGAAAAATGCATTTGCTCGTCTGCCCAACTGAATTGAAGCAGCTTTTGCTCGATGAATGGTCCCATTGAAAACGATTGTCACCAAGGTCTGAATTATCAAGTAATAAACGGGACACTGATTTTGCAAAGGGACATTGCTGATGAGTTTTTAAAATGTAATTTTTCAGTGCTTTGATTAATCCAAATGCAGTCCCATTCACCCCTATTGAATTGGTTTGGCTGCAGGTGAACTGGTCCTTTCAGTGCCAATTACAGTGACTGAGCAGTAGATGTTCAGCGTCTTACGCAAGGATTGTTTTCACTTGCGACGTGGTCGTTGGTGTCTGTAACCACAGGCATACAACATCTTCAAGTGCTCGGAACACGACTCCAGTTGGGCTACTGCCCTACCTATCCAGTCTACACACACATCACAACATCGGGGCTTCTGCAAGGCATGCCCTCTTTACTGTGGAGGCTTGCCCACCGCTCTTCTCCTGGAAGAGAAGCCTGAAGGAGCTGACAGGGCAGTTTGGCTTCCTCTTGAGGGATTTTCTGATGCTTATGAGGCACATTTTCACATCATGGGAAGAAACCCCACACCTGACCTTAAATGTTATTTTCTCTGAATACATCTCTTACCATTCAGTGTTTACTTTATGTCAGATAATAAACCATGTCCCTGTCAGCTAAATGCAGCTTATTTCAGGGGTGCAGTAAGTTAATAGACTATAATATTGCCTGTCATGGTAGGAGAACACACAATAGGCATATACTTACCATATCATTTGGAATTTACTGAATTCTGCCTGCCAATTTAAACTATTTAATTCACCCCGAGTGTGACAGTCCTAGAGGCACAGTGGTTGTCACCGGCTCTCGTCTCTTATTGTGATTATCAAAGGCAGCCAACAAATTCAGTTCTTTTCTCTTCTCTTCTTCAGGAAACACACCGTTGCACCTCGCTGTCATGATGGGGCATAAAGGTGAGTAATGTTTAATGATGCACCTCCATTTTTGTGTCTCTCTGTGGCGTTCTAAATGTATCTCTCTGAATGCCGGTCTGTATGTCTTCTGTTTGTGTTTCCGTGTTTTTAGTTTTTTTTTTTGTGTGTGTGTGTTTCAGTTTATTTTCCTGTGTTTGTGTGTGCATTTGTCTGGCTAAGCACCAGCAGACATTTGTCACAGATCACCACACAAATCCCAGATGGCAAAATGCTCATGCATGAATAAAGAGGTTGTGTTTAGGGATTTTTGCCTGGCCAAAAAACAGGATTTAGCAAGAAAACTATTTTATTCCTTTCTTATGGATACGTCTTATCTTCGGTGTAATACATTTTTAGAGGATATATGAATATATTTAATTACTGGGAATTAGATAATGATGACACTGCAAGTAATAGGATTCTCTTAATGGCTAACGTCTCTCGTTCTCATTGGTGCTCCGCTGGCTCAAAGCCTAATAGTTTGAAGCTGTCAAAGGGGATAATTAGTTGAGATAAGAAATGTAATTTCTTTAACGTCCGTAATATTTGTTTAGTGTGCTGTTGTTAGTTTCCTGCTGGCATCTCTTGTGCTGAAGAGGCTACTTAGTTATTAACCCAGCGTTTAGTTGAGTTTGAAGCTGTTGATGCAGAATGATGCAGATTTTAGGGCGTGTTTCATACAGATGGTACGTCTTTGTGTATTTTCCGAAACGATCCTTGGAAATCAAAAAGTGTTGCAACATGTGCATTTACGTAACATGTCCAGGAATAACAATCAGTCTGGCACATATGATGAATATGCCATGATGTATTAAGTCTTTGTATAAACCATTACGTGATTTTAGTTTTAATCTGAATTGCAGCGGCTAGACTGAAAGCATGTGCATGAAATATGAATGCACTGCCCCTCTGTGAGGCAATGCTTACATTTAAGTTCACAAGGAGACTTAAGAACATGCTATTGAAAAATTAATCCCTCCCTTTTTTTGCAGCAGGCTCTCAGTGAACAAATAAAGCATTGGGTTACTCGTACTGCACGCTCCCATTTGTTTTGTGTCTGTCACTGGAGCATGGGCTTCAATTGATTTCACATTGGCAAAGTTCAATTCCTGTCGCCGGTGTGAAGGCCCTGCCACTGCCTATTGGTAATTCAGATAGTGGAGTGCCGAAGTGTAGTGGTGGATGGGACGCTGTGGAATTGATTGTGCTAATGAGGTTGCCTATCTCTTGCCAGAGCCACTACCCTGTCCTCCAGGGACGCTCAGGCCAGACAGGCTGAAGGCTACAGCATGAGATCATAGTCTGGGTGTGGCTTGTCTGTTAGGATCGAGAGGACATGGCTCTCTTTGTGTATGGCTCTGTGTGTGTGTGTGGGGGGGGGTGTGTGGGTGTTTATTATTTATCAGACAAGTAATGTATCAGACATTTGAGTTTTAACTGTTGTACAGGTGGAAAATAGCTTGTAGAAGAAGAAAGACCATATTTGTTACAAACAGACATATTTGTGGTTCTGCCATTGGTAACAAAGGTAATACTGAGAGAGGAATATGCACATTTGTGTTCAAAAGAAACATCTGCACAGCACTATACACGTGTACTGTTTTCTTGTGAGATACTACAGTGTCTTCACCATCTCTCTCATAATTATAACAACTGGGCACAGCAACATCAAGGCATAATTCTTTATCCACATGTGTTTTGTCCTCTTATCAAAAAATGTGTATTATGCTTTCTCTGATGCTATTAAAGGGACCTTTTTAATCTTGGAGGGTTGCCAAACGTGCTATACAGCTGCAGTATATTTTATTACAATTCCTAAATCACAGATGTGAAAGAATGTACAGCAGCAGTTTTTTTTCTTCCTACTCAATCAATACTCATAAGGTCACTATCTGACTCATTATTTGCCGTGTGTCTGGAAATGAAACTCTCTAGAAAATGAAACCCGAAGTTGTCTAAAAACTGAATTTCACACCCAGTTTTAAGATGACACAGGGTATAAGACTACGTTTTCTGTTTCCTGTCGTGTCCCCGCAAAGGACAGAAAATGTTTTCCTTTTGTCCACACAGATAAAAATCACGAGATATTTCAAATTGGTTTCAGAGATGCATGATAACAACAAGAATGTGTTTGGAGCCCACGTGTCAGTCTGGCAGGGTTAGTGGTCTTCTGAAACCGCACATTTTATCAGGTCCTCACTAAAGAAAGAGCAGCCCCTTAAATCGAGAGAGGAGATTAGAGTCTCATTATGTTCGTTAGCATTCGTTTCTACTGGAGGCATAACGCGACATTGGTTTGGGTCAAACTGCAAAGCAAACCGGGTGACGTTAAAGAGAGTTTTCCCTCAGAGACTGTGACAATGTGATTCTTCCAACTGCTGTTTCATCCGGTGGCTGAGTGAGTGATAGATGGCGAGGAAGTGAGCGAAAAAGCCATTTCATGAATTGTACTCAGCCTGGATCAGAATGAGTGGTGATAGTGGGAGTTTTAACAGCCCACAGAGCCTCTTGACAAGTGCCCCATCTGTAGCCAGTGCACGTAGTGAAGCATTAGATTAGCACTTTATTTCTCCATCCTGCTCTGACTCCCTCATTCCTCCGTTAGAGTCGTATGCGACCCGAGCAGGACCTCCGTACAGCTGCTGCACATGCAATCAACCCAGAAACCCACGGGGAGACTCCCTTTCACGACTGCATATCGGATTGAACTGGAAAGCAAACAATGGCTAATGAGTTAAAGGCTAAATGTTAATGTATCCAGGCAACTCTTTTCTATTTGGTTCAAATGAATGACCTGCAGTTGGTTGATTATTTTCTTCCCAGCAGCTCCCAGGAAAATGCAATAACAACACTATCTCAAAAGAACTACATTTGTATGACATTATATTATAACTGTAGTATATGACATATACATATGTATAACAATGAGCCAACAACTTCTTTAACATATGTTTTGGTGGCAATTTAATGACTTTTCTTTTGGTTAGATGGCAGTGGAGAGGTGTCAGGAATTAGAGAGATAGGGAGACAGGGAACGACTTGCAAAACCGGTCCCCAACTGGACGTGAACCAGGGATGTTGCCAATACCAAATGTTCTCTGGTTCCAGCTCCTCAGATGTTATTTTATTATTCAGTCTCCTCTATTGACTATTTTTGTTGGTCGGACAAAACGCAAAATGAATATGTCACCATGGGATTTCACCGTTTTCTACCAAAAATGATAAATCTGCAGATTAATCAATCAATTCATTCATTGTTAGTTGCAGCCCTTAAATAATAGGTCTATTACTTAAAATCGGTAACTTTACTAAATCACAATACACATCTTACTGGTGGGATTGGGCACCAATTACTGTAGATTTAATGTTAATCAGTAGTACAGAAATGCGAAAACTGACTGTCCAAGACGGATCTTAAATACACATTTAAAGCGTAGAAACAAATGGTATAGAAACCCTGTGTCCATAAATTATGGCTACAGTCAACTTTGTGTACCTTTTTTTTAAAGGCTGAAGCCAGACCAGAAGCTGGCAGGACTCACGACCTGGCTGCTGTCTCTGTGTTAATGTTATGTGTATCTGCTAAATGTTGTCATTATTACTACACTATGATTTGGAATTAGCAAGGTGAAATATAGGTTGAAGGCCAGAGGGAACGCAAGGCGTACATCAGAAAGCAAGCGCTTGGTTGCGTGAATTTTCTCTAAATCAACCTTCCGTTATCAACTGCTCCGTCCCCGAGCCCAGGCACTGATCGGAATAATGCATAAACACAGAGGTTTGCTTTTTTTGTTTTGTTTGCTGATGTAAGGCCCTTTGTGAGGCACTCTGGTGCCAACGCAACTTCTTTATTTAATTAAAGCTTGCAACGTGGCCAACATTGATCAATCTTTCTGAAGTGGTCACCATTTGGACAATATTCAGCACTCAACATGCAGAAGAAGTCACGAGCCAAGTCTTTGAACCTCAGCTGCTCCCCTGGTGTGAACACAGTGACTTCCCATCGGCCCGCCTTTGTTCACTTTGATTTTGCCATGCTTTCACCTTCAAGCGAGCTGGACGTTCCAGCAATGATTGCTAATAATTATTTCTGAAAAGAATATAGCCTAAATGCTTTGGGTGCTGCTGTCACAACACGCCTTTTTATTTCTCTGTAACAACACTCTTGGGATAGCCACCTTCCTCGTTGTTGTGTGGATAATGTTTTTAATCAGCAAGAGTTTCAAAAGGAATTCCTCTCTATCATAAAGAATGTATGAGACCCTGGCCTCTTTCTCATTAATAAAACAGAGCGAGTATGTAGATCGGAGGGCTGATGTGGTATTTTGGACTATGTGACAATGTTGCTCGTTTTTCTTACTGGTTGGCACCAAAGGCCGTTTTTTTAAATAGTTTTCATATCGATGTTTAGCAGAGAAGCAAGTCTGAACATGAAGGCGGTAACCACTTTTTGAATTGGTTTGCATGACTAACAAGGTTGACTCAAAGGTTAGCAATGAAAGAGGCTGTATTGAGGTGATCAAATGGCTGCAATAAAGCCAAAGTTCCTTCCCCATCAAGCCCTACAGTCGGTGCATATGCACTCAGCAGCAGACTGTTAGCAGTTAGCCTCTGCTTTGCATTTGAGCAGTTTGCTTATCGCGGGACTGTGACTTCTCCGGCGCCAAAATTCTAATGAATGATGTCACGACAAACCTGACGATAGCTGAGCCGGAACAACAGGCTTCATTTTTGGCTTGCCGTAGTTCGTTGACAGGCTGCCCAGCGAGTGGAGGGATTTTGTGCCGCACTCACTGCTGATCTTGCCATAGAAAAGGGATGAGGGCTGTTTGGCCGCTCTCCCATTGTTGGAATACAGGCACAGCTCCTGAGGGTTAGTCTGCATAGTAGCAGGGGATGTCTTTTTGGGAAGTTTGACTTTTTATCCCTGAGAATCCTTCCTCATTTTACAGCATTATACACTCTAGTAGGAATGTGAGTCTTGTTTAATTGTAGGTCCCATATGGCTCTTTGGTTAATGGATCAGCTGGCATCTCAATCCTGCACACAATCTGTCCCTCTATAAAACGTGGATTATTTGTTATCATGATTTGATGCTACAGGAAACATCTTCCGTGTGTATCACACATGTTTATGGTGGCCAGTTAATCTTTTCTTTAATCAAAATGTACTGCAAAGTGGTAAAAGTGTGATCCGAAGCATGCAGCAGCATTTGTGCAGAAGAAAAGCTAGTCTAAGTGTTCTTAAACAAAAAATTAGAGCTGGGAAGAGTGTTGCCAAGGTGTTAAAATGTGTTTCTTGGTCCTTTGTTTGTTTTATGGGGGGCTCTGTGTATGAATTGAACGTGTGCGTCACCATAGCAACATCAAAGGTGATGACAAGAAGCAGCTCAAATGAGGGATGTTAGTCTCAGTCTCAGCTTATTAAAGTCCTGTCAGGATACAGTCAGTCCTTTAAACGAACATGACGTGTTTGAAGCCAAACAGACGTCAACTGCTTTCTTCTTCTTGTTCGCGTCTTAACATTTCGTAGTCGTGGCATGCGTTGTGGATGTGTTGCATCAGGACATCAGGAAGACAAATGAGGAGCATTAGAGCTTTTTCACCCATTGACATTTGTCCTTTAATTAAGGTCATTTTTGCTAAACACCACACTTCTTCTTTTTCTGTCCATCCTTTTCCCTGCGTCCATTTTTTCTCTCTCTTTAGTTTAAAAAACCCAACATTGTCTCTGGGACAGCTATTGATGATTAGGTGCACAGTCCTGTTTTGCTCTGGTCTAAAATAATTGGGCTGCATTTAGAATTTCTATCGCCTCTCTTTTTTTTTCCTATTTTTTTTTTTCTTAAAATGTTTTTCCAGTATTTCAGTAAATCAGCAATTGGTGGTCAGAGAAAAAAGCCACTTCAGATGCTTTTTCATTGGTTACATGTTTGTTGCAGAACCACCTTTTATATTAGATTCACTGATCTTTTTTTGAAGCACACACAAGTTGACTGAAGCTATATTCCAAGTAACCCGTGCTTATTAAAAACTACTACTGAGGCGTATTTGGAAGGCACATATTCATGTAAAGATGTTTCCCTTTCTTCTCTTGTGTTGTTTGTGCTGCTGGTGGTTTGTTCGCATACTGTATTGTGTTTGTCTTGGCAAAACGTATCATTTAGATAAAGTTGGTATAATATATAATATATTATCTACCTATCTGACTGTCTTCCTGTCCCTCTTGCAGAGTGTGCCCACCTGCTGCTGGCCCACAATGCACCGGTGAAGGTGAAGAACGCTCAAGGATGGAGCCCCCTTGCTGAGGCCATCAGCTATGGAGACCGACAAATGAGTAAGCATCTGTGACCAGCTGACTGGCACTGCACACCACTGCCACATACTGAGACCAAGTTGGTCAGGCAGCTTGTTTACTGAAACCAATGGGGCTTCACTAGGGCTTCAGTTTGGGTTTTCCCGTGTGAAAACCGTGTTAGAGGAGAGAAAAGGGCCGATCAACAGATGCAAATCAACAGTTGCCTCTGTACGTTCTTCCATGCTGCTGCCTCCAAGTGAGGCCACGACGCCGGCCTGCCTCCTTTGTCCCTCAGAGTGAGAGAGGACATTCCTCAAGCTTTTGTGCTCCAATGAAAGGCGATTCATTAGATGTTTCTCTCTCTCCTCATAGGCTGATTGTGCTCAAGCCCCTGCCTTGCCCTTTTTCTACCCAGAGTTCATAGCGGGTCAAACTGTGATTTTTTTTTTAGTTTTTTTTTAATAATAATATATTCATTCATATGAATATATCCACTATTACTGGTAAACATGATAAACATGACTAAACCAGTTAGTTTTTATAGGCTGTTCTACTTTCTCATATTAAATATTGAACGTATGGCAATGTGCATTTACCTGAATGAGCTTTGGAAGCAATCTCTTCATCAACTAACAGTTATCCCCCTTTTTTTATTCGACCTGTGTAAGGCTGTATGACTTTTTGATATCTCAAAAGGTTTATTTTTACTTGATAGGTGTCTTTTTTCCAGTAAGTGTTTAAAACTCCTGATAATCTGCTCATAGGAACAGGAAGACCTGAGGTTTCCTTTTGTGTGGGGGTGCTTTGTATCAGTGGTGAGATACTGAATAAGAATGTGTCAGACTGAATTACAACACTACAATACTGCTACAAAACTACAGTCAGACTGAGATGTTCAAGTGTTGTGAACTGATATTAGTAAATTATATTTGAGCTTACAATAGAACAAAAAAAGTGATACTTCCCAATGAGCCCTCTAACTCAGTAAACAAAAAGGCCTTGGATGTGTCACCGTTATATTGTTTTTTAGGAGTCTCCATTCTGGGCCTATTTTGTTTGGTTGTGTGAATCATTCCTGCCGATACCTGGCTAAACATTTATTTGGCAATATTACATTTTACATTTTCACACATTAAACACGTGTTTAGTGTCAGTCTGTGTCCGAATGAAAGAGATGGGGCTTATTAGTACAGCTACTTAGCACCGCTCGCAATCACACAGGGAGGCAGCTTAAAGTGTCTCCATCGACTGTATCCTCTAATTAACTCTCTAATGACACTTAGATACCACTGACTGCCCGCCAAACGCTCTCTTTTCAAAAGGCCGAAGTCATTCTTTTCTTTGTCGTAGCAAGCTTTGGTTCTGGACACCATAAGGCAAATGAGCACCAGGTGAGGGACCAAACAAAGAGTTATTCAAAGGCCTCTGTGGAATGGAGTCCTGGGAAAGAGCATATTCAGCAGGACTGTACCCGCTTCTCCTGTAGTTTGTAGGCCAGAGCCCAGTGGCCGGGCCTGTATCTGTCTGCTGATTCAGGAGATCACTAGACAGGTACAGGCTCACTTGCTGGCAGACAGGTACAGCAGGTCAGTCTGCAGTTAACCCGAATCAGCTGACAAGAGGGACTGCAGCCAAAGAGCAAACACTCGGCCACTGAGAAGGACTGTTGTTGTTGTTATTGTTTAACCCTCTTTGCCTCTTTAGTGATCTTTAATGTCGCTCAGGGCAGGACATGGCTGAGTCTGCACACTGTAAAACAATCAGACTTGGCCATCCATACGTAGAAGTTTGCTTGGCTGCTGCGATGACATGCTGAAGGAAACTGTGGCTGTTTTTCCTATTCAGCGCAATAAATTTCGAGTGCTTTACAGGCTCAGCCTAGCGGAGCCCTGCCTGCAGTTATTCAGAACGAGCTGAGTCAGCGTCAGTCAGGACTCTGCGAGGGAAGTGGAGCTAGGACCTTTTCATTTGTTTCATTTACAGTAAGGCAAAACGTCCAGGCCTGGAAACTGGTAACATCATTTTGATCTAGTTATGGAGGTCTGCAGCTCTCCATAGGTGTTGTCAGATTAAGGTACATCTTTTCTAAGCAAACGTTTTCTTGAATGGGTTGAATAAAAAACATCCTACATCTCACTGTGTTTTTAGCCAGAGTTTCTGACTGATTTCCACTGGAGCCAATCCACATTGGTTGTTATTTGAGGATTTGTGACTTGTGGCTTTCCGTTTGAACAAGGAGGTGAAATGTGGCTCCGAAATAGATTTTGTTGTTTATTTAGATCTATTTCTGTCTTCAGTTGCCTTACACTCACACAGCTGTGTCGTCAGCTCTGCTCTGCTTCCCTGTTTTCATTGTTTCCTTCCTTATTCTCAATTTAAAGAACACTGAATCATATCATACATTTATCAAGTGATGAACATAGATGAAGTTTTCCGCCATCTCTGACGTGTTAAGCATGTTTTATTGAAAACAGTCACACTTTTTGTAAAGTATCAAAAATTTTAATGTTTATCTTGTCGAGCTTGGCGTCCGTTTATTGCGTCTATTTCTGTGTATTCCATTGAGAGCAACGAATCAAATTCCTGTATGTGTCCACATACCTAGCCAATAAACCCTTTTGTTCTTTTTAAGGCCAGAGCTCACTGTCAGTGTTTGGTCTGTAGTTAAAGGAACTGTCCCCTTAAAATCCAACGGGAAATTTGGCTGTGATATAATTTTCCTAATTTATTTTTTCCTGGAAGAGCATTGGGGCCAGGCCCTTTTTATTTTGTAGGAAATTATCACCACCCACTGGCCATGGTTTGATTGTGTTCATGTCTAATCTGTTTGTCAGGCAATTTGGAAGATAAGAAATGGAAGATAAGTAATATTGTAAATGCACTGTACGTTGGTGCCTAGCCTTTACTGGAGTCTGTAGAAGTAGACCTACAGTGAAATACTGTAGGTTTCATAGCAAAGTAAAATCATATGCTATTTAAAATATAGTAACACCTCTGACAAACTATTAACACAAAATGATTAAGCCTTAACAGGCTGGATGCCCCATACTGAAGCTGAACAAAGTAGTTTTTTTCCTCCCCACTAAAATTATGCATACTTTGTGAAAGCAGCGTGACATTTTTGATCAGACAGTAAAAGCGCATCATCCTGCATGTGGTGTGTTATCTTTAGCTAATGTGGATGTTTTCAGTCTTTTTAGATGCCTTGTAAAAATGAATTGACCACGCCTCAGTAAGTTTAAATATTTGAATCCACATATTCAGACTGGCCTGTTTGCTGCTGCCTGCCGGCTTAGCTCTACCACGCAGTGAGTCCGCATCGTACCAACCTGTGTCAATATTGACTGTTCCCAGATTGTTGGAGACCTGCCAGCAACAGTTCAGTCGGATCCAAGGTCTTACTGTTAAATACTAGCAGTTTGCGGTGATGTAAATGCAAACCTGTCCTGACTCTGTCTCGTTTCATTATGTGTAGAGGTGAAATTACCCAGATCACTCACCTCATTAATGCCAGAAAAGTGCCCTAATCAGTATCTGGGTAAATTAGCGCCAGCATGCAGCGTCAGTTTGGTTTAGTGTTACAGCGGTCGGCGCTGGTCTGTGGGCAGATGGTGAGATTGTAGTCTTTTCCTTGTCCCGCTGAGAGGTGGCGAGGATCAGGAGTCCCATCCAGAGCTTGTCCACTCTCATTAGGCAGCCCGGCCACAGAGACACCCTCGTCCTGTACTTGTGTCTGTGTCAATTGGCGCACGTGTCGTCATTTCTATCAGTGTGCATGCATGCGTGCCTGTGCTCTCGCTTGGCCTCGTTCTACCGTCGAGCCCTGCACCCCCTCTGTGCTGCCTCGTGGGGAGCACCAGTAAGACAGTGTGAACAATGTGTTTGCGTATGTTGACTCACCACGAGGAGCACAGGAGCTAGTTAGGCTCATGATCATACCATATGTCTGCTGTTGTTTTTATGTCCTATTAAAATGTAAGACAAGCCAAACATTTATTTTTTATTAAAAAAAATAATGCCCCCCCCCCCCCCACACACACACCCTTATAAACGGCAAATAACATTTAAATAAATGATTGGTAGATGGGTGTGGAATCCCTTTTGCTTTGGCATGAACAAGCAAGTCTACAGTGACTGTGCCTCTCCCCCAGGTCATTAAGGAGGTTAACGGCGCAGCTCATTAGCAGGCAGCTTTATATCTGCCAGGCTCATTCCCTTTGAACTTCCTGGAAGGTTTTGTTCCCACGCAGGCGGTGTGCAGGGATTGGCATGATGCTGCTGGGAGTGTCCCATCTGGCCCCTGGCAGTCGGCATACATTATCTCGGAAGATAAACCCATCGTCGCTGTAAAACGCCGTGATCGTTGCCTTCAGCGGTGCGTCACAGTTGACATGATGTGCATATGAGCCGGAGATGATGGTGGCAACTTACAGTACATTCACACAGGCAATATCCACTCCTGTACATTAAAAAGCAGCCTGTTATAAGCGTAAACCGTAACATTCAAAATGACCAAGGACCACAAAGAAGAAGAACAATCACTTTCCTGTAAGGTGCTACATTCGTGCAGCATTCATTTTGGCATCTTAAAAGTTGCTTTTACTCCGTGTGATATGAATTTATATTAGTCACTTTTGGACTTTTTAGGTGGACGAAGTGAAAGCACAGCAACAACAGCTGCTGTCTGCGGAAGTGTTCACATATTGAAACTTTCATTACCCTTCAAAACGAAAGATAAAATGAGGGGCAGCACGCAGAAGGCGGGTGCTCTCAAAAAAAAGCTCCTCATGGAAGAGAGCAGCTCTCTAAAAGTGAGAGGTTCAATGTTTCAAACTAACTCGGCCAACTTATCGTGATTAAGGAGAAGCTGGCTTTCGTGCCATGTAGAGAGGGTTTGCCAAACTTGAGAGCGACGTGGTGGAGAAATTAGTTTTTGAATATAGCGAATATATCTTCTTCTTGGAGCAAGTTGTGTGGTGGGATCAGATTCAGCAAAGCAAAAGGTTATTTGAGAAAATTCACAGTCAGCCGTTACGGGAACAAATTACATTTCTCCAATAAACGTTTTGAAGTGGAAAAAACTCTTCAGCCATTGCTTTCTTCATACGCAGCAAAAGGCTGCCGTGTTGTCGACGCTTTTGGTCTCACTTCATCTCTCTTTCTCTTTTTGTTTCTCTGTGTCTTTCAGTCACAGCGCTGCTGAGGAAGCTGAAGCAGCAGTCCAGGGAGAGTGTGGAGGACAAGAGGCCCAAGCTGCTGAAAGCCCTGAAAGAAGTGAGCAGCCTTTAATCAGTTTCCTGCCCCGTTCTCTCTAACAGTGCTGCTCCTATTTGTCTTCTCTGCTCATCATTCTTCTCCCATGTTGTTTCCCCTTTTTATCTTCTCTTCGTCTTGATTCCTCTTTCCTCTCCTCATACAAAATACACACACACACACACACACATTATGAACCAGTCAGAGTCTAAGACATGCAGTTTCAGGCTAAATAAAACTTCACAGTGGTTTTGTGGCTCTCTGGTATGTCGTCACACGTACACACACAGTAAACATGTAACTGCTAACAGGCTGTTCAGAGCAGCTGCAATTATCCTTCAGGGTTTGTTGTGGCTGTCTGCCTGACATTATGTAACACGCACACTGTGAACACTTGGCCATGTAAAGACCGACGTTTATGCTTTTCAGAGGATCTAAATGAGGAGCCTTTTTGTATTGTTGTTGCTGTCTAACATGAAGTTATGGAGGTTCAAACTTGTAGGCGTAATCATCTGGCGATTTCAGCTTCCAGGTCAGCTGTGCAGCAACGCCACCCCCTCAAGCCAGTCAGGGAGCAAGTAAGCAGATGGGCTAATGCAAGAGCAGAAAAGGCAAACTATCTCAAATTCTACGTGTTTTTTTAACTGCATTTAAAGAGGTCACTATAGTATGGACTTGTGTGGTGGAAATCTAAAAATGAAGTCTCTGAAACAACAACGTTTTTTGAGTATTATGGATTTCGACCGTCGGCCGTAATGTAAACGCCAGATTTGGATGTCTGTACAAGCCGCTTGACACTCGGCCGAATGACAGGATGCGGTCCTTCCTGGATGATGAGGCAGAGAGGCCAAAGAAGATATTTTTCTGCGTCATCATCTCTCAGAGATTATATAGCTCTGGGAAATGATGATCTCCCGCCAGCCTGACATCATCACTGAATGCCAGATTGAGGCCACAAGTGGCGGTGATGAGATCAGTCCATCCCGTCCAACTACCTCCCAGGATAATAAGGCTGTATTGATTTGTGTCAGTCAGGCGTGATTTGTTATGGATGGACATAAAGGCTCATGTTTACTCAGGTCCATGGAAGCTTTGGTACACCATTTTGGTTTCTGTTCTGCAAAGATGTCTTCTAATTTTTCACAGATTTTGTCGCATGCATATTATAGCCAGCAGTCCCCAAATAGCACCTTTTGCTGATAAAAATATCATTAATAGCTGTATTTCCATATTTTACCCTCATGTAATTTCACTTTTTTCATTTCTTTGCCTTCATTTGCAGCTTGGGGACTTTTACCTGGAGCTTCACTGGGACTTTCAAAGTTGGGGTGAGTCAAGCAACACCTTCTGCTGGCTTATGATAGTGACGCCATTGTTTCACAGACATTATCCACGCTGGAAATGAAGCATGTGTCCTCAGTAAGGGTGTAGTCTGAAACACAAACAGAAGAATGTGTTACAGACAGGAAAATGTGATGCAATCGGCCAGTTTTTGTCTGGTTAGTGAGTGTTTATCTGTGCCATAAAGGGACAGTGACTGCTGGCTGCAGGCTGAACATTACTCCTCCTGCTGGACATGAACTGACATACCAAATCTTTTAATGTCAGAAATATCTGCCAATTCCAGAAGCAGAATGTATTCTCCACTTGCACTGGATTTGCACATAATTTCACCTGGTGAACTGTTACAGAAAGCAGATGAAATACAGCAGTAGCCTAAACGTATCCGCTGGTGTAGCAGCATTTGCTTAGTCTACACAACTCTTGCTCCAGAGTGTGAGCCGGGACTGAATTCTGTGAACTCACTGTCTCTTTGTGAATTATTAATACGGTGGGCAAGATTATGTAATGGCTGCATGATAGTAACTAACTGTAAACTGCTTCAATAAGTGTTTTTGTAAATGGAAATGATTTATGCGCTTAAAGAAGTTTTTAAGGGATTTCTGGCTCAGTCCACGTCAGGCCTGTTTAGTCTATGTGTGGTGCTCTGCTGCGTTTGGACGAACCACTTGCTTTTTTTTTTCAACACAGTTCTTCACATAACTATTTTGTACTGTTAAAATACGGCAAGTTTCTTTCTTTCAGTTGCTGAACCAAGTGAGGACTGTAACTTATTAAATATTTAGCTACAGAACTCAAGTTATATGTTTCTCTAGTCTACAGAGCTATATGCTACTGAGTCTTCATTATTGAGTACGCTTTCTAAATTTAGGCATTGCTTCACGTGTCCTTACTGTATCTCTTCATGTTGCAGTGCCTTTGCTCTCCAGAATCCTGCCTTCAGATGCGTGTAAGATCTACAAGCAGGGCCTCAACATCAGGCAAGTCCCGTCCACAAACGTGAAGCAATTCTACAGCTGCTTTGTAACGACAATATATTTTGTGGTCTTGTGTCAAAGTAAACAAGAGCACCACCATATGGAAACCACCTCAGATTAACCATTAATTCCTCAAGAAAACCTTTTATCTTAGTTAATGTTAACGCTCACTAATTTATCTGTCATCTTGCGCTGCACATAACAACCTCTCCCCTCTCGATCCGTCTCCCGTTTTCTCCTCTCAAGCTACTTTGGTTAACTAGAGTGTGAAATCAGTGCCTGGCAGTGTGAGGAAGCTGAACGGCGACGCCTCTTTGCACAGAACTTTTACTTCTGTGGGGGGGTTTTTTCGATTTCGATCAGAGCCTCGGTGAAGGAGAGCTACAGTAGTGTCTAACGTGCTGCCTAGCTCGCTCACACAGGGCGTCAGCAAAAAATCTGCCCCACTCTGACACGCAGTCACAACAATGAACCCCCACGTTGCTGTGTCTCTCAAAGCCTTGTGGGCAAAACGCTAACACCAGGCAGCGGTCAACAGGCTTGGGGTTTCGGCTCTCGCAGCTGGGGCATATGCACACACATCAACATGGGTTTTTGCTTCCGGGTTACATGTGCTACAAACCAGGGCAGCCCTTTATTTGGCACAAACACAGATGCTTCTGTATGAATCACAACAGATCATCTATATGCATTTGAAGAATGAACTCAGTGTGTGTCTCGGCGCGTTTGTGTGTCTGTGTGCGCTTCCTGTACGAGATACCCTTGATGTTAAGCTTTTTTTCTTTTTTTAAGCATTATTCTCTGAAACTGCTCCTAGCTGTCTCATTTGGTATTCAAAATGCCCTCTTATTATCCTGGAGTTGCAGGAAGAGAAAGAGAACGTTCATTTACATTCTGGTGCTACAGTGCGTCAGGCCTGTCATACCTACCCCATAGCACCTACCACTGTGTCTGGTCTTCACAAGCAGATCAGTTATTCTCTTTGCTGTCATGCATCATTCCAGGACTACCCACTTTGACAAAGTAAAGAAGAAAAAAAAGATTCTTCCGATGTGTTGTTTGTTTCCTATGGCAATGATTACCATACACCCTGTCTCTCAATTTTCAGAGCAAAGGTGTGACACCAATCACAGTATTTTTTCTTTTTTTTCTGCTTAGTTTTTACATTGCATTTGCTGGTGTCTCACATGTGGCCAAAATTTAACGCGGTCCAGCTCTTTTGCTGTCATCTTCTGTTTCCTTTTTCTTTGTTTGTCTGTCTTCTCCTTTCATCTGTCCAACGTTCCCACAATAAACCTACTCTCTGTATGTGCATATATGTGTTTGTGTCTGTGTATAGATTGGACACAACCCTGATAGACTTCACAGACATGAAGTGTCAGCGCGGTGACCTCAGTTTCATCTTCAACGGCAATGCCATCCCTTCCGAGTCTTTTGTTGTGCTGGACAACGAACAGAAGGTCTATCAGCGGATACACCATGAGGTGTGTGAGACGCACGCTGATCTAAGACTCAGAGACTAAAGCCTTACTTGAACTTACCAGTTATTTTCTCAATTTATCGTCTTCAAAATGTCAGAAAATAGAGACAAATGGCTTCATATGTTCCCTCGGTCATATTCAAATATCTTATGTTGTCCAACTAACAGTATAGAGCAAAACAATGTTCAGTTGGCTGTCTCTTAAGACAAAGAAGATTCTCACATTCTCACATTTCATGAGCTGGAACTGCGAAGTGTTTGTTATTTTTTGCTTAAAAAATGACTCATAAAAACTTTTGGTTACACCATACTGACAGTTCTGCTATTCTCACAGTAAAATGATATGGCAGCGTTGCTACATATTTTCATATTTCTTATGTGCAAGTGGGAAATTTGACCTGAGGGTGGAACTAGACCAAAGGTCCATATCATTATAGTCGGCCTCTGTGGAGCATGAATATTCATACAAAATGTTTGTTGAGATATCGCTTGAAATAGCTCTCGACCAAAGAGTTAGAGGAACCAACAGACATCAACATGATTTGTTTGGGGGAAAAGAATATAACTGGTAGTAACTGGTATTTGTTTTCTTAAAATGCTAAACATTTGTCTACTTAGCTAAGATTTGCTCATTGTTAAACATAAAAAAATACTATTCACTGGTCCTGGTGCCCCTGGTAAAACAGAAAAGCCCTCTGTGCTGACGTACAATCCTGGTTTCTGCATATCAACGTTGCAGCGATGCTAAAGGTTAATCTGTGCTGTCATCAGATGTTAAAAACCTGATCAGATGCACTGTACTGCCAGGGTGTTGAAATGGCTCGTTATCGTTGTTAGAATTCTTCGTGGAAATGGACGCACAAATGCGATGCTGATTTACCCCTCAAACTGGGCACCCATGTCTGTGTGGGTGCCCCTCTAGTTTCCTGACACTGTCCTGTATGTTCAGGAGTCGGAAATGGAGACTGAGGAGGAGGTGGACATTCTCATGAGCAGTGACGTCTACTCCGCCACGCTCTCCACCAAGTCCATCACATTCTCCAGGGCGCAGACCGGCTGGCTGTTCAGAGAAGACAAGACGGTTGGTGTCAGCTGTTGTTATCAGGATATTATTACTCCCACCACCACAGCTTTTCCCAAATCAGCTGTGGGTCACAGAGTTTCACCTGGAATTTCTGTAAATCTTTAGTAGCTTTTTGACCAAGACAGAAAGTTTGGAATTTGATAAATTCTCTGGGGATAGCAGGAAATGGAAGGTAAACAATACACATGGTTGAGTACACAGATATATATCAGAATGTATTTTACAGTTAATGTCTAACATACCATCAGTTTCAATAAATGGTTTTCAGCAGGTTTACTCAAAGGGAACCCAGACTGTTCACCCCTTTTACAACTTTTTTTGACCTGAAAAACCACATGGACAAACAAAAAGGCATAAGATATTTTTTATATTTTAGAGTTTGGTATGTGCTTTCTTATAAAAAGTCACAAAAAAGAAGAAGACATGGATCCCTGTACTCTTACTTTTTACTTTTACTTGACTGTAAAAGCAATAATGCAGGCAAATTATTGCAGATACATTAGTTATAGTTTGACAAGTCTGGACTGAACTACACATTGTTTGTTTTGTTCTTCTTAATCCTTTTCTTTCCATCCTTTTGGGCAAATACATTTGTCACCATTATGTGTCATTAGCCTGACCTGTAAATGTTGTTTATCTCCCTGTGAGCCTTCCTCTGTCAGAATAACTGTAGACTTTGTCCACTTTTCTGATCATATTTGCTGCATTATACTATATATATTATACATATACCAGGCAGGAAAGACGGTGAATGACTTATGTTGGTATTAACTACTGTTATCTCACGTCTTTGTCCTTTTGACGTGTGTTTAAAGGAGAAAGTTGTGACTCAGTTGGGGGGCGGGACTTATCTTACTGTTTCTTCTACCTCCAGGAGCGCGTGGGAAACTTTCTGGCAGATTTCTACTCCGTGAACGGCCTGGTGCTTGAGTCCAGGAAGAGACGGGAGCATCTGAGCGAGGAGGACATCTTGAGGAACAAAGCCATCATGGAGAGCCTGAGCAAAGGAGGGAATCTCATAGAGCAGAACTTTGAGGTCAGTCGGGCACCAACTATATGGCTGATATACACTTGTGTGCGGCCATCTTGGTTTTACTTGATGTAAGCTCTGCCTTTGACACCATTGATCATGCCATCCTCATTAATTGCCTAAACAGCTGCGTTGGTGTCTCAGAGAAAGCCCTGGAAGATTTGTCAAACAGACGTTTATTGGTTTCCATGGGAAACTTTGTGCCGTCATCTGCTCTCCACTGTCTTATGGGGTGCCCCAGGGGTCAATTCTTGGTCCTATTATTTTCTCCTTGTATATGCTTCCCGGGGGGCAGATAATCACCCGCTTTGGTTGTATATCATACCATTGTTGTGCGGACGACACTCAGATATATGTGTCAGTAAAACCAGATGATCTTTGCAATCTAGACATTCTCCACCACTGTTTAGCCGCCATAAAAAACTAGATGTCACTCAATTTTCTTCACCTTAATTCTTACAAAACTGAGCTTCTTATTATTGAATTATAGAAGGAATAACTCACGCATTCATTTCTTCCTCTCGATTTCTGCAATGCCCTTTTCACTTGCCTTAGTCAAGCGGATTGGAACAGTCTCCCCACTCACATTAGATCAGCTGAATCTGTTAACTCTTTCAAACAACAATTAAAAACACACTGCTTTACACTGGCATTTCTATAATTATTCGGGTTGCGTTCTGGTTGGTGGTGGTTGATGTTGATACAAAGCACTTTGTAACCTGTGTTAAAAAAGGTGCTATATATATATATATATAAAGTTTTACTTACTACTTACTCACTCACTCACTTCAGCAGGGGGGTGGAGTAAGGAGATGGAAGGCTATTCAATCAAATGCACAGCCTCAGTCCACAACACCCCCAGCCATGACGAGATTATTGGGGTTATGGGGCCCCATGGAGCATCACATCACTAACATCCTATCATAGATCGGTGCTTGAAACCCGCACATTGATAACAAGGCAATATGGCTATCCAACTTGACATCCTTAAAAAAAGACTCCTCACTGGCTCCCACAGTGCTGTTGCGTAGCGTACTCTACATACAATCTGTCCTTCTAGGGCAGTGTTCGTCAAATGGCGGCCCGCAGGCCAAATCCGGCCCGCCAAGGCTTCTTATCCGGGCTGCAGAATATAAATAACAAAAGGAGTTTGCATAATAGCATGATGGTGTAGTGGTTAGCGATGTCGCCTTACAGCCAGAGATTCGCCGTTTGAATCCACTGGTTGGCAGCGCTGCGTTTGGAGCTTTTATTCCCCTCTTATTTAGCATTTAGTTTTATTTATTCTTTTCACTTTTGCATAGCTGACAAAACATTCAAAAGGCTTTTCTTCCTGCTTCTTGTAAGCATTTTCCACCAATCAGGATGATGACCCCTGTAGGGAGTCCAGGGTTCAACGGGTTACTGTAGATTTAAGGATTTCGGATCTCTTTGACGTTTTTATGTATGTCATGGTGTTTTTAGTTGCCACAGTCACCCTGGATCAAAAATAAACAAGTCTTGGAGGTTATAAGAATAAAACATAAAAGAAAGGATGGCTAATTAACATTTAAAGTTACTCTGTGACTCACTGCTTGGAACTTGGAGCTGTTTATTAACCGTTTGTGGGGCCGCTTTGTCGATAAACATCCTGTTTACTTATGCCTGCAGCGCAACCACCAGTCCAGTCCTGAAACTGTCTTGTCCCGCTGGAACCTCGGGGTAGGACACGAGTCTCAAACGAAATAAACCTCACAATTCTCACTGCTGTGTCTGTACAAAGATAAATTCTGGAGAAACAGCACGGGCTTCCTGCCAGACTGTCCATCAACTTTGCATGGTTTATTGAAAAATTCCTGTCTGACTCCCCGCTGTTGTTTCTCTGATGTTTTATTTGTTTCGGACATGAAACACAATGAAAAGCTGTGTGGGGGGGGCGCGGGGGGGGGCGGGGGGGGCGGGCGGGGGGGGGG